>LFJQ01000156.1:0-61937 GCA_001182835.1 Oropetium thomaeum | reverse complement strand
GGAGTCTATTGGACGCGTTTGTTGGTGTGCTCAACGCAATGGTTCCGATGTGTCCGTTGGCGCGTTTCACGCAAATCGGGTGTCGTTTTCGCACCACTTTTTACTTCCGTAATGAAAACTCTCCGAAGCACCCCAAACATGTTTGTTTGGTCCAACGGAGTGTATTGGACGCGTTTGTTGGTGTGCTTCACGGAATGAATCCGATGTGTCCATTGGCGCGTTTCACGCAAATCGGGTGCCCTTATCGCACCACTTTACTTCCATAATGAAACTCTCCGAAACACTCCAAACATGTTTGATTGGCCAACGAAGTGTATTGGACGCGTTGGTTGGTTTTGCTTCCTCAAATGGTTCCGATGTGTCCGTTGGCGCGGTTCACGCAAATCGGGTGCCGTTTCGCACCAATTTTACTTCCGTAATGAAACTCTCCGAAGCACCCAAACATGTTTGATTGGTCCAACGTAGTGTATTGGCCGCGTTTGTTGGTGTGCTTCAACGCAATGGTTCCGATGTGTCCGTTGGCGCGTTTCACGCAAATCGGGTGCCGTTTTGCACCACTTTTACTTCCGTAATGAAACTCTCCGAAACACCCCAAACATGTATTGGACGCGTTTGTTGATGTGCTTCAACGCCATGGTTCCGATGTGTCTGTTGGCGCGTTTCACGCAAATCGGGTGCCGTTTTCGCACCACATTACTTCCGTAATGACAACTCTCCGAAACACCCCAAACATTTTGTTTGGTCCAACAGTGTATTGGACGCGTTTTTTGGTGTGCTTCAACGCAATGGTTCCGATGTGTCCGTCGGCGTGTTTCACGCAAATCGGGTGCCGTTTTCGCACCACTTTTACAACCATAATGAAACTCACCGAAACACCCCCAACATGTTTGTTTGGCCCAACGGAGTGTATTTGGACGCGTTTGTTGGTGTGCTTCCCGGAATGGTTCCGATGTGTCCGTTGGCGCCTTTCACGCAAATCGGGTGCCGTTTTTGCACCACTTTTACTTCCGTAATGAAACTCTCCGAAACACCCCAAACATGTTTGTTTCCCAACGGAGGTATTGGACGCGTTTGTTGGTGTGCTTCAACGCAATGGTTCCGATGTGTCCGTTGGCGCGTTTCACGCAAATCGGGTGCCGTTTTCGCACCACTTTTACATCCGTAATAAAACTCTTCGAAACACCCCAAATATGTTTGTTTGGCCCAACGGAGTGTATTGGACGCGTTTGTTGGGGTGCTTCAAGGCAATGGTTCCGATGTGTCCGTTGGCGCGTTTCACGCAAATCGGGTGTCGTTTTCGCACCACTTTTACTTCCGTAATGAAACTCTCCGAAGCACCCCAAACATGTTTGTTTGGTCCAACGGAGTGTGTTGGACGCGTTTCTTGGTGTGTTTCAACAGAATGGTCCGATGTGTCCGTTGGCGCGTTTCACGCAAATCGGGTGCGTTTCGCACCACTTTTACTTCCGTAATGAAACTCTCTGAAACACCCCAAACATGTTGATTGGCCCAACGGAGTGTATTGGACGCGTTTGTTGGTGTGTTCAACGTAATGGTTCCGATGGGTCCGTTGGCGCGTTTCACGCAAATCGGTTGCCGTTTTCGCATTTACTTCCGTAATGAAACTCTCCGAAGCACCCAAACATGTTTGATTGGTCCAACGGAGTGTATTGGCCACGTTTGTTGGTGTGCTTCAACGCAGTGGTTCCGATGTGTCCGTTGGTGCGTTTCACGCAAATCGGGTGCCGTTTTCGCACCACTTTTACTCAGTAATGAAACTCACCGAAACACCCCAACATGTTTGTTTGGCCCAACGGAGTGTATTGGACGCGTTTGTTGGTGTGCTTCCCCGGAATGGTTCCGATGTGTCCGTTGCGCGTTTCATGCAAATCGGTTGCTGTTTTCGCACCACTTTTACTTCCGTAATGAAACTCTCCGAAACACCCCAAACATGTTTGTTTGGCCCAACGGAGTGGACGCGTTTGTTGGTGTGATTCAACATAATGGTTCTGATGGGTCCGTTGGCGCATTTCACGCAAATCGGGTGTCGTTTTCGCACCACTTTTTCCGTAATGAAACTCACCGAAACACCCCCAACATGTTTGTTTGGCCCAACGGAGTTATTGGACGCGTTTGTTGGTGTGCTTCCCCGGAATGGTTCCGATGTGTCCGTTAGCGCGTTTCATGCAAATCGGTTGCTGTTTTCGCACCACTTTTACTTCCGTAATGAAACTCTCCGAACACCCCAAACATGTTTGTTTGGCCCAACGGAGTCTATGGACGCGTTTGTTGGTGTGATTCAACATAATGGTTCCGATGGGTCCGTTGGCGCATTTCACGCAAATCGGGTGTCGTTTTCGCACCACTTTTACTTCCGTAATGAAACTCTCCGAAGCACCCCAAACATGTTTGTTTGGCCCAACGGAGTCTACTGGACGCGTTTGTTGGTGTGATTCAACGTAATGGTTCTGATGGTCCGTTGGCGCATTTCACGGAAATCGGTGTCGTTTTCGCACCACTTTTACTTCCGTAATGAAACTCTCCGAAGCACCCCAAATATGTTTTTTGGTCCAACGGAGTGTATTGGACGCGTTTGTTGGTGTGCTTCAACGCAATGGTTCCGATGTGTCCGTTGGCGCGTTTCACGCAAATCGGTGCCATTTTCGCACCACTTTTACTTCCGTAATGAACTCTCCGAAACACCCCAAAATGTTTGTTTGGCCCAACGGAGTGCATTGGACGCGTTTGTTGGTGTGCTTCAAGGCAATGGTTCGCGTGTCCGTTGGCGCCTTTCACGCAAATCGGGTGCCGTTTTCGCACCACTTTTACTCCGTAATAAAACTCGAAACACCCCAAACATGTTTGTTTGGCCCAACGGAGTGTATTGGCCACGTTTGTTGGTGTGCTTCAACGAATGGTTCCGATGTGTCCGTTGGCGCGTCACGCAAATCGGGTGCCCTTTTTGCACCACTTTTACTTCCGTAATGAAACTGTCGAAACACCCCAATCATGTTTGTTTCGTCCAACGGAGGGTATTGGACGCGTTTGTTGGTGTGCTTCAACGCAATGGTCCGATGTGTCCGTTGGCGCGTTTCACGCAAATCGGGTGCCGTTTTCGCACCACTTTTACTTCCGTAATAAAACTCTTCGAAACACCCCAAATATGTTGGTTTGGCCAACGGAGTGTATTGACGCGTTTGTTGGTGTGCTTCAAGGCAATGGTCCCGCTGTGTCCGTTGGCGCCTTTCACGCAAATCGGTTGCCGTTTTCGCACCACTTTTATCCGTAATAAACTCTCCGAAGCACCCAAACATGTTTGTTGGTCCAACGGAGTGTGTTGGCCACGTTTGTTGGTGTGCTTCAACGCAATGGTTCCGATGTGTCCGTTGGCGTTTCACGGAAATCGGGTGCCGTTTTCGCACCATTTTTACTTCCGTAATGAAATTCTCCGAAACCCCCAAACATGTTTGTTTGGGCCCAACGGAGTGTATTGGCCACGTTTGTTGGTGTGCTTCAACACAATGGTTCCGATGTGTTCCGTTGGCGCGTCACGCAAATCGGGTGCCGTTTTTTGCACCACTTTTACTTCCGTAATGAAACTCTCCGAAACACCCCAAACATGTTTGTTCGTCCAGCGGAGGGTATTGGACGCGTTTGTTGGTGTGCTTCAACGCAATGGTTCCGATGTGTCCGTTGGCGCGTTTCACGCAAATCGGGTGCCGTTTTCGCACCACTTTTACATCCGTAATAAAACTCTTCGAAACACCCCAAACATGTTTGTTTGGCCCAACGGAGTGTATTGGCCACGTTTGTTGGTGTGCTTCAACACAATGGTTCCGATGTGTCCGTTGGCGCGTCACGGCAAATCGTGTGCCGTTTGTGCACCACTTTTACTTCCGTAATGAAACTCTCCCGAAACACCCCAAAACATGTTTGTTTCGTCCAACGGAGGGTATTGGACGCGTTTATTGGTGTGCTTCAACGCAATGGTTTCCGATGTGTCCGTTGGCGCGTTTCACGCAAATCGGGTGCCGTTTTCGCACCACTTTTTACATCCGTAATAAAACCTTCGAAACACCCCAAAATATGTTTGTTTGGCCCAACGGAGTGTATTGACGCGTTTGTTGGGGTGCTCAAGGCAATGGTTCCGATGTGTCCGTTGGCGCGTTTCACGCAACTCGGGTGTCGTTTTCGCACCAATTTTTACTTCCGTAATGAAACTCTCCGAAGCACCCCAAACATGTTTGTTTTGGTCCAACGGAGTGTGTTGGACGCGTTTCTTGGTGTGTTTCAACGGAATGAATCCGATGTGTCCGTTGGCCGCGTTTCACGCAAATCGGGTGGCGTTATCGCACCACTTTTACTTCCGTAATGAAACTCTCTGAACACCCCAAACATGTTTCATTGGCCCAACGGAGTGTATTGGACGCGTTTGTTGGTGTGATTCAATGTAATGGTTCCGATGGGTCCGTTGGCGCGTTTCACGCAAATCGGTTTTGCCGTTTTCGCAACACTTTTACTTCCGTAATGAAACTCTCCGAAGCACCCAAACATGTTTGATTGGTCCAACGGAGTGTATTGGCCACGTTTGTTGGTGTGCTTCAACGCAGTGGTTCCGATGTGTCCGTTGGTGCGTTTCACGCAAATCGGGTGCCGTTTTCGCACCACTTTTACATCAGTAATGAAACTCACCGAAACACCCCCAACATGTTTGTTTGGCCCAATGGAGTGTATTGGACGCGTTTGTTGGTGTGCTTCCCCGGAATGGTTCCGATGTGTCCATTAGCGCGTTTCATGCAAATCGGTTGCTGTTTTCGCACCACTTTTACTTCCGTAATGAAACTCTCCGAAACACCCCAAACATGTTTGTTTGGGTCCAACAAAGTGTATTGGACGCGTTTGTTGGTGTGCTTCAACGCAATAGTTCCGATGTGTCCCGTTGGCGCGTTTCACGCAAATCGGGTGCCGTTTTCGCACCACTTTTACTTCCGTAATGAAACTCTCCGAAACACCCCAAACATGTTTATTTGGCCCAACAAAGTCTATTGGACGTGTTTGTTGGTGTGATTCAACGTAAAGGTTCCGATGGGTCCGTTGGCGGCATTTCACGCAAATCGGGTGTCGTTTTTCGCACCACTTTTACTTCTGTAATGAAACTCTCCGAAGCACCCAAACATGTTTGGTTTGGTCCAACGGAGTGTATTGGACGCGTTTGTTGGTGTGCTTCAACGGAATGAATCCTATGTGTCCATTGGCGCGTTTCACGCAAATCGGGTGCCGTTATTGCACCACTTATAGTTCCGTAATGACACTCTCCGAAACACCCCAAACATGTTTGTTTGGTCCAACAGAGTGTATTGGCCACGTTTGTTCGTGTGCTTCAACGCAATGGTTCCGATGTGTTCGTTGGCGCATTTCACGCAAATCGGGTGCCGTTATCGCACCACTTTTACTTCCGTAATGAAACTCTCCGAAACACCCCAAACATGTTTGATTGGCCCAACGGAGTGTATTGGACGCGTTTGTTGGTGTGATTCAACGTAATGGTTCCGATGGGTCCGTTGGCGCGTTTCACGCAAATTGGTTGCCGTTTTCGCAGCACTTTTACTTCCGTAATGAAACTCTCCGAAGCACCCAAAAATGTTTGTTTGGCCCAACGGAGTGTATTGGACGCGTTTGTTGGTGTGCTTCAACGCAATGGTTCCGATGTGTCCGTTAGCGCGTTTCACGGAAATCGGGTGCCGTTTTCGCACCATTTTTACTTCCGTAATGAAACTCTCCGAAACACCCCGAACATGTTTGTTTGGCCCAACGGAGTGTATTGGCCGCGTTTGTTGGTATGCTTCCCCGGAATGGTTCCAATGTGTCCGTTAGCGCGTTTCACGCAAATTGATTGCTGTTTTCGCACCACTTTTACTTCCATAATGGAACTCTCCTAAGCACCCAAACATGTTTGATTGGTCCAACGGAATGTATTGGACGCGTTAGTTGGTGTGCTTCAACGGAATGATTCCGATGTGTTCGATGGCGCGTTTTTAGACAAATCGGGTGCCGTTATCGCACCACTTTTGCTTCCGTAATGAAACTCTCCGCAGCACCCAAACATGTTTGATTGGTCCAACGGAATGTATTGGACGGTTTGTTGGGGTGCTTCAACGGAATGATTCCGATGTGTCCGATGGCGCGTTTTAGACAAATCGGGTGCCGTTTTCGCACCACTTTTACTTCCGTAATGAAACTCTCCGAAGCACCCCAAACATGTTTGTTTGGTCCAACAGAGTGTATTGGACGCGTTTGTTGGTGTGCTTCAAGGCAATGGTTCCGATGTGTCCGTTGGCGCGTTTCACGCAAATCGGGTGCCGTTTTGGCACCACTTTTACTTCCGTAATGAAACTCTCCGAAGCACCCCAAACATGTTTGTTTGGCCCAACGCAGTGTATTGGCCACGTTTGTTGGTGTGCTTCCTCGAATGGTTTCGATGTGTCCGTTCGCGCATTTCACGCAAATCGGTTGCCGTCTTCGCACCACTTTTACTTCCGTAATGAAACTATCCGAAACACCCCAAACATGTTTGTTTCGTCCAACGAAGTGTATTGGACGCGTTTGTTGGTGTGCTTCGACGCAATGGTTCCGATGTGTCCGTTGGCGCGTTTCACGCAAATAGGGAGCCGTTTTCGCACCATTTTTACTTCCGTAATGAAACTCTCCCGAAACACCCCAAACATGTTTGTTTGGCCCAACGGAGTGTATTGGCCACGTTTGTTGGTGTGCTTCAACGCAATGGTTCCGATGTGTCCGTTGGCGCGTAAATCGGGTGCCGTTTTTTGCACCACTTTTACTTCCATAATGAAACTCTCCGAAACACCCCAAACATGTTTGTTTCGTCCAACGGAGGGTATTGGACGCGTTTGTTGGTGTGCTTCAACGCAATGGTTCCGATGTGTCCGTTGGCGCGTTTCGCGCAAATAGGGAGCCGTTTTCGCACCACTTTTACATCCCTAATGATACTCTCCGAAACACCCCGAACATGTTTGTTTGGCCCAACGGAGTGTATTGGACGCGTTTGTTGGTCTGCTTCCCCGGAATGGTTCCAATGTGTCCGTTAGCGTGTTTCATGCAAATCGATTGCTGTTTTCGCACCACTTTTACTTCCATAATGGAACTCTCCGAAGCACCCCAAACATGTTTGTTTGGTCCAACGGAGTGTATTGGACGCGTTTGTTGGTGTGCTGAATGAATCCGGTGTGTCCGTTGGCGCGTTTCACGCAAATCGGGTGCCGTTGTCGCACCCACTTTTACTTCCGTAATGAAACTCTCCGAGACACCCCAAACATGTTTGTTTGGTCCAACGGAATGTATTGGACGCGTTTGTTGGTGTGCTTCAACGGAATGATTCCGATGTGTCCGTTGGCGCGTTTCACGCAAATCGGGTGCCGTTATCGCACCACTTTTACTTCCGTAATGAAACTCCCCGAAGCACCCCAAACATGTTTGTTTGGCCCAACAGAGTGTATTGGCCATGTTTGCTGGTGTGCTTCCTCGAATGGTTCCGATGTGTCCGTTGGCGTGTTTCACGCAAATCGATTGCCGTTTTCGCACCATTTTTACTTCCGTAATGAAACTCTCCGAAACACCCCTAACATGTTTGTTTGGCCCAACGGAGTGTATTGGACGCGTTTGTTGGTGTGCTTCAAGGCAATGGTTCCAATGTGTCCGTTGGCGCGTTTCACGCAAATCGGGTGCCGTTTCGCACCACCTTTACTTCCGTAATGGAACTCTCCGAAGCACCCGAAACATGTTTGTTTTGTCCAACGGAGTGTATTGGACGCGTTTGTTGGTGTGCCTCAACAGAATGAAACCGATGTGCCCGTTGGCGCGTTTCACGCAAATCGGGTGCCGTTATCGCACCACTTTTGCTTCCGTAATAAAACTCTCCGAAACACCCCCAAACATGTTTGATTGGCCCAATGAAGTGTATTGGACGCGTTTGTTGGTGTGATTGAACGTAATGGATCCGATGTGTCCGTTGGCACGTTTCACGGAAATCGGGTGCCGTTTTCGCACCAGTTTTACTTCCGTAATGAAACTCTCCGAAACACCCCAAACATGTTTGTTTGGCCCAACGGAGTGTATTGGCCACGTTTGTTGGTGTGCTTCAACGCAATGGTTCCGATGTGTCCGTTGGCGCGTCACGTAAATCGGGTGCCGTTTTTTGCACCGCTTTTACTTCCGTAATGAAACTCTCCGAAACACCCCAAACATGTTTGTTTCGTCCAACGGAGGGTATTGGAGCCGTTTGTTGGTGTGCTTCAACGCAATGGTTCCGATGTGTCCGTTGGCGCGTTTCGCGCAAATAGGGAGCCGTTTTCGCACCACTTTTACATCCGTAATGATACTCTCCGAAACACCCCGAACATGTTTGTTTGGCCCAACGGAGTGTATTGGACGCGTTTGTGGTCTGCTTCCCCGGAATGGTTCCAATGTGTCGGTTAGCGTGTTTTCATGCAAATCGATTGCTGTTTTCGCACCACTTTTACTTCCATAATGGAACTCTCCGAAGCACCCAAACATGTTTGTTTGGTCCAACGGAGTGTATTGGACACATTTGTTGCTGTGCTGAATGAATCCGGTGTGTCCGTTGCCGCGTTTCACGCAAATCGGGTGCCGTTGTCGCACCACTTTTACTTCCGCAATGAAACTCTCCGAGACACCCCAAACATGTTTGTTTGGTCCAACGGAATGTATTGGACGCGTTTGTTGGTGTGCTTCAACGGAATGATTCTGATGTGTCTGATTGCGCGTTTCACGCAAATCGGGTGCCGTTTTCGCATCATTTTTTACTTCCGTAATGAAACTCTCCGAAGCACCCGAAACATGTTCGTTTGGCCCAACGGAGTGTATTGGACGCGTTTGTTGGTGTGCTTCAAGGCAATGGTTCCGATGTGTCCGTCGGCGCGTTTCACGCAAATCGGGTAATGTTTTCCCGCCACTTTTACTTCCGTAATGGAACTCTCCGAAGCACCTCAAAAATGTTTGTTTGGCCCAACGGAGTGTATTGGATGCGTTTCTTGTTGTGCTTCAAGCCAATGGTTCCGATGTGTCCGTCGGCACGTTTCACGCAAATCAGGTGCCGTTTTCGCATCACTTTTACTTCCGTAATGAAACTCTCCGAAGCACCCCAAACCTGTTTGTTTGGCCCAACGGAGTGTATTGGACGCGTTTGTTGGTGTGCTTCAAGGCAATGATTCCGATGTGTCCGTTGGCGCGTTTCACGCAAATCGGGTGCCGTTTTCGCACCACTTTTACTTCCGTAATGAAACTCTCCGAAGCACCCCAAACATGTTTGTTTGGTCCAACGGAGCGTATTGGACGCGTTTGTTGGTGTGCTTCAACGGAATGAAACCGATGTGTCCGTTGGCGCGTTTCACGCAAATCGGGTGCCGTTATCGCACCACTTTTGCTTCTGTAATGAAACTCTCCGAAACACGCCAAACATGTTTGTTTGGCCCAACGGAGTGTATTGGACGCGTTTGTTGGTGTGCTTCAAGGCAATGGTTCCGATGTGTCCGTCGGCGCGTTTCACGCAAATCGGGTGCCGTTTTCGCACCACTTTTATTTCCGTAATGAAACTCTCCGAAACACCCCAAACATGTTTGTTTGCCCAACGGAGGGTATTGGATGCGTTTGTTGGCGTGCTTCAAGGCAATGGTTCCGATGTGTCCATCGACGCGTTTCACGCAAATCGGGTGCCATTTTCGCATCACTTTTACTTCCGTAATGAAACTCTCCGAAGCACCCCAAACATGTTTGTTTGGCCCATCGGAGTGTATTGGACGCGTTTGTTGGTGTGCTTCAAGGCAATGGTTCCGATGTGTCCGTCGGCGCGTTTCCCGCAAATCAGGTGCCGTTTGCGCACCACTTTTACTTCCGTACTGAAACTCTCCGAAACACCGCAAACACGTTTGTTTGGCCCAACGGAGTGTATTGGCCGCGTTTGTTGGTGTACTTCATCGCAATGGTTCCGATGTGCCCGTTTGCTCGTTTCACGCAAATTGGGTGCCGTTATCGCCCAACTTTTACTTCCGTAATGAAACTCTCTGAAACACCCCCAACATGTTTGCTTGGTCCAATGGAGTGTATTGGACGCGTTTGTTGGTGTGCTTCGAGGCAATGGTTCCGATGCGTCCGTCGGCGCGTTTCACGCAAATCGGGTGCCGATTTCGCACCACTTTTACTTCCGTAATGAAACTCTCGGAAGCACCTCAAACATGTTTGTTTGGCCCAACGGAGTGTATTGGCCACGTTTGTTGGTGTGCTTCATCGCAATGGTTCCGATGTGCCCGTTTGCGTGTTTCACGCAAATCGGGTGCCGTTATCGCACCACTTTTACTTCCGTAATGAAACTCTCCAAAACACGCCAAAAATGTTTGTTTGGCCTAACGGAGTGTATTGGATGCGTTTGTTGGTGTGTTTCAAGACAATGGTTCCGATGTGTCCGTCGGCACGTTTCACGCAAACTGGGTGCCGTTTTCGCATCAACTTTACTTCCGTAATGAAACTCTCCGAAGCACCCCAAACATGTTTGTTTGGCCCAATGGAGTGTATTGGACGCGTTTGTTGGTGTGCTTCAAGGCAATGGTTCCGATGTGTCCGTCGGCGCGTTTCATGCAAATCGGGTGCCGTTTTCGCATCACTTTTACTTCCGTAATGAAACTCTCCGAAGCACCCCAAACACGTTTGTAGGTGTGCTTCCTCGAATGGTTCCGATGTGTCCGTTCGCGCGTTTCACGCAAATCGGTTGCTGTTTTCGCACCATTTTTACTTCCGTAATGAAACTCTCCGAAACACCCCAAACATGTTTGTTTGGCCCAATGGAGTGTATTGGCCACGTTTGTTGGTGTGCTTCAACGCAATGGTTCCGATGTGTCCGTTGGCGCGTTTCACGCAAATCGGGTGCCGTTTTTGCACCACTTTTACTTCCATAATGAAACTCTCCGAAGCACCCCAAACATGTTTGTTTGGCCCAACGGTGTGTATTGGACGCGTTTGTTGGTGTGCTTCAAGGCAATTGTTCCGATGTGTCCGTTGGCGCGTTTCACGCAAATCGGGTGCCGTTTTCGCACCACTTTTACTTCCGTAATGAAACTCTCCGAAGCACCCCAAACATGTTTGTTTGGTCCAACGGAGTGTATTGGACGCGTTTTTTGGTGTGCTTCAACGGAATGAAACCGATGTGTCCGTTGGCGTGTTTCACGCAAATCGGGTGCCGTTTTCGCACCACTTTTGCTTCCGTAATGAACTCTCCGAAACACCCCAATTATGTTTGATTGGCCAACGGAGTGTATTGGACGCGTTTGTTGGTGTGCAACCTCGAATGGTTCCGATGTGTCCGTTGGCACGTTTCACGCAAATCGGTTGCCGTTTTCGGACCATTTTTACTTCCGTAATGAAACTCTCCGAAACACCCCAAAGATGTTTGTTTGGCCCAATGGAGTGTATTGGCCACGTTTGTTGGTGTGCTTCAACGCAATGGTTCCGATGTGTCCGTTGGAGCGTTTCACGCAAATCGGGTGCCGTTTTCGCACCATTTTTAGTTCCATAATGAAACTCTCCGAAACACCCCAAATATGTTTGTTTGGCCCAACGGAGTGTATTGGCCACGTTTGTTGGTGTGCTTCAACGCAATGGTTCCGATGTGTCCGTTGGCGTGTTTCACGCAAATCGGGTGCCGTTTTCGCACCACTTTTACTTCCGTAATGAAACTCTCCGAAGCACCCCAAACATGTTTGATTGGCCCAACGAAGTATATTAGACGCGTTGGTTGGTGTGCTTCCTCGAATGGTTCCGATGTGTCCATTGGCGCGTTTCACGCAAATCGGGTGCCCTTTTCGCACCACTTTAACTTCCGTAATGAAACTCTCCGAAGCACCCAAACATGTTTGATTGGTCCAACGGAGTGTATTGGACGCGTTTGTTGGTGTGCAACCTCGAATGGTTCCGATGTGTCCGTTGGCGCGTTTCACGCAAATCAGTTGCCGTTTTCGCACCATTTTTACTTCCGTAATGAAACTCTCCGAAACACCCAAACATGTTTGTTTCGTCCAACGGACGGTATTGGACGCGTTTGTTGGTGTGCTTCAAGGCAATGGTTCCGATGTGTTCCGTGGCGCGTTTCACGCAAATCGGGTGTCGTTTTCGCACCACTTTTACTTCCGTAATGAAACTCTCCGAAGCACCCCAAACATGTTTGTTTGGTCCAACGGAGCGTATTGGACGCGTTTGTTGGTGTGCTTCAACGGATGAATCCGATGTGTCCGTTGGCACGTTTCACGCAAATCGGGTGCCGTTTTTGCACCACTTCTACTTCCGTAATGACACTCTCCGAAACACCTCAAACATGTTTGTTTCGTCCAACGGAGTGTATTGGACGCGTTTGTTGGTGTGCTTCAACGCAATGGTTCCGATGTGTCCGTTGGCGCGTTTCACGCAAATCGGGTGTGGTTTTCGCACAACTTTTACATCTGTAATGAAACTCTCCGAATCACCCCGAACATGTTTGATTGGCCCAACGAAATGTATTGGACGCGTTTTTTGGTGTGCAACCTCGAATGGTTCCGATGTGTCCATTGGCGCGTTTCACGCAAATCGGTTGCCGTTTTCGCACCATTTTTACTTCCATAATGAAACTCTCCGAAACACCCCAAACATGTTTGTTTGGCCCAACGGAGTGTATTGGCCACATTTGTTGGTGTGCTTCAACGCAATGGTTCCGATGTGTCCGTTGGCGTGTTTCACGCAAATCGGGTGCCGTTTTCGCACCACTTTTACTTCCGTAATGAAACTCTCCGAAGCACCCTAAACATGTTTGATTGGCCCAACGAAGTGTATTGGACGTGTTGGTTGGTGTGCTTCCTCGAATGGTTCCGATGTGTCCATTGGCGCGTTTCACGCAAATCGGATGCCGTTTTCGCACCACTTTAACTTCCGTAATGAAACTCTCCGAAGCACCCAAACATGTTTGATTGGTCCAACGGAGCGTATTGGACGCGTTTGTTGGTGTGGTTCAACGGATGAATCCGATGTGTCCATTGGCGCGTTTCACGCAAATCGGGTGCCCTTATCGCACCACTTTTACTTCCGTAATGAAACTCTCCGAAACACACCAAACATGTTTGTTTCGTCCAACGGACGGTATTGGACGTGTTTGTTGGTGTGCTACGACGCAATGGTTCCGATGTGTCCGTTGGCGCGTTTCATGCAAATCGGTTGCTGTTTTCGCACCACTTATACTTCCGTAACGAAACTCTCCGAAACACCCCAAACATGTTTGTTTGGTCCAATGGAGTGTATTGGACGCGTTTGTTGGTGTGCTTCAACGCAATGGTTCCGATGTGTCCGTTGGCGCGTTTTCACGCAAATCGGGTGCCGTTTTTGCACCACTTTTACTTCCGTAATGACACTCTCCGAAACACCCCAAACATGTTTGATTGGTCCAACGGAGTGTATTGGATGCGTTTGTTGGTGTGCTTCAACGCAATGGTTCCGATGTGTCCGTTGGCGCGTTTCACGCAAATCGGGTGCCGTTTTCGCACCATGTTTACTTCCGTAATGAAACTCTCCGAAACACCCCAAACATGTTTGTTTGGCCCAACGGAGTGTATTGGACGCGTTTGTTCGTGTGCTTCCCCGGAATGGTTCCGATGTGTCCGCTAGCGCGTTTCATGCAAATCGGTTGCTGTTTTCGCACCACTTATACTTCCGTAACGAAACTCTCCGAAACACCCCAAACATGTTTGTTTGGTCCAATGGAGTGTATTGGACGCGTTTGTTGGTGTGCTTCAACGCAATGGTTCCGATGTGTCCGTTGGCGCGTTTCATGCAAATCGAGTGCCGTTTTTGCACCACTTATACTTCCGTAATGACACTCTCCGAAAGACCCCAAACATGTTTGTTTGGTCCAACAGAGTGTGTTGGTCGTGTTTGTTGGTGTGCTTCAACGCAATGGTTCCGATGTGTCCGTTGGCGCGTTTCACGCAAATCGGTTGCCGTTTTCGCACCATTTTTACTTCCGTAATGAAACTCTCCGAAACACCCCAAACATGTTTGTTTGGCCCAACAGAGTGTATTGGACGCGTTTGTTGGTGTGCTTCCCCGGAATGGTTCCGATGTGTCCGCTAGCGCGTTTCATGCAAATCGGTTGCTGTTTTCGCACCACTTATACTTCCGTAACGAAACTTTCCGAAACACCCCAAACATGTTTGTTTCGTCCAATGCAGTGTATTGGATGCGTTTGTTGGTGTGCTTCAACGCAATGGTTCCGATGTGTCCGTTGGCGCGTTTCACGCAAATCGGGTGCCCTTTTCGCACCACTTATACTTCCGTAATGACACTCTCCGAGACACCCCAAACATGTTTGTTTGGTGCAACAGAGTGGATTGGACGCGTTTGTTGGTGTCCTTCAACACAATGGTTCCGATGTGTCCGTTGGCGCGTTTCACGCAAATCGGGTGCGTTTTCGCACCATTTTTACTTCCGTAATGATACTCTCCGAAACACCCCAAACATGTTTGTTTGGACCAACGGAGTGTATTGGACGCGTTTGTTGGTGTGCTTCCCCGGAATGGTTCCGATGTGTCCGCTAGCGCGTTTCATGCAAATCGGTTGCTGTTTTCGCACCACTTATACTTCCGTAACGGAACTCTCCGAAACACCCCAAACATGTTTGTTTCGTCCAATGCAGTGTATTGGATGCGTTTGTTGGTGTGCTTAACGGCAATAGTTCCGATGTGTCCGTTGGCGCGTTTCACGCAAATCGGGTGCCCTTTTCGCACCACTTATACTTCCGTAATGAAACTCTCCGAAACACTCCAAACATGTTTGTTTGGTCAAACGGAGTGTACTAGACGCGTTTGTTGGTGTGGTTCAACAGTACTGTTCCGATGCGTTCGTTGGCGCGTTTCACACAAATCGGGTGCCGTTTTCGCACCACTTTTACATCCGTAATGAAACTCTCCGAAACACCTCAAACATGTTTGTTTGGCCCAACGGAGTGTATTGGACGCGTTAATTGGTGTGCTTCAAGGCAATGGTTCCGATGTGTTCCTTGGCGCGTTTCACGCAAATCGGGTGTCGTTTTCGCACCACTTTTACTTCCATAATGAAACTCTCCGAGGCACCCCAAACATGTTTGTTTGGTCCAACGGAGTGTATTGGACGCGTTAGTTGGTGTGCTTCCTCGAATGGTTCCGATGTGTCCGTTGGCGCGTTTCACGCAAATCGGGTGCCGTTTTCGCACCACATTTACTTCCGTAATGAAACTCTCCGAAGCACCCAAACATGTTTGATTGGTCCAACGGAGTGTATTGGCCACGTTTGTTGGTGTGCTTCAACGCAATGGTTCCGATGTGTCCATTTGCGCGTCTCACGCAAATCGGGTGCCGTTTTGGCACCACTTTTACTACCGTAATGAAACTCTCCGAAACACCCCAAACATGTTTGTTTCGTCCAACGGAGGGTATTGGACGCGTTCGTTGGTGTGCTTCAACGCAATGGTTCCGATGTGTCCGTTGGCGCGTTTCACGCAAATCGGGTGCCGTTTTCGCACCACTTATACTTCCGTAATGACACTCTCCGGAACACCCCAAACATGTTTGTTTGGTCCAACAGAGTGTATTGGACGCGTTTGTTGGTGTGCGTCAACGCAATGGTTCCGATGTGTCCGTTGGCGCGTTTCACGCAAATCGGGTGCCGTTTTCGCAGCACTTTTACATCCGTAATGAAACTCTCCGAAACACGCCCAACATGTTTGTTTGGCCCAACGGAGTGTATTGGACGCGTTTGTTGGTGTGCTTCCCCAGAATGGTTCTGATGTGTCCGTTAGCGCGTTTCATGCAAATCGGTTCCTGTTTCTGCACCACTTATACTTCCGTAAGGAAACTCTCCGAAACACCCCAAACATGTTTGTTTGGTCAAACGGAGTGTACTAGACGCGTTTGTTGGTGTGCTTCAACGGAATGGTTCCGATGTGTCCGTTTGCGCGTTGCACGCAAATCGGGTGCCGTTTTCGCACCACTTTTACTTCCGTAATGAAACTCTCCGAAACATCCCAAACATGTTTGTTTGGCCCAACAGAGTCTATTGGACGCGTTTGTTGGTGTGATTCAACGTAATGGTTCCGATGGGTCCGTTGGCGCCTTTCACGCAAATCGGGTGCCGTTTTCGCACCACTTTTACTTCTGTAATGAAACTCTCCGAAGCACCCCAAACATGTTTGTTTGGTCCAATGAAGTGTATTGGACGCGTTTGTTGGTGTGCTTCAACGCAATGGTTCCGATGTGTCCGTTGGCGCGTTTCACGCAAATCGGGTGCCGTTTTTGCACCACTTATACTTCCGTAATGAAACTCTCCGAAACACCCCGAACATGTTTGATTGGCCCAACGAAATGTATTGGACGCGTTTGTTGGTGTGCAACCTCGAATGGTTCCAATGTGTCCGTTGGCGCGTTTCACGCAAATCGATTGCCGTTTTCGCACCATTTTTACTTCCGTAATGAAACTCTCCAAAACACCCCAAACATGTTTGTTTGGCCCAACTGATGAGGACATCGACTCTCAAACAGCAGCACCTGCGCCTGCGCTCCCTCAAGCTGTGACCAAGTCGGACGCAACTCCAGTGGCGCCTCCATATCAAGGGCCAATCACTCGAGCCCGTGCACGAGAGCTGAACTTCGTCATGCTGCTAAGGAACGAACACACCGATGCCATGGCCTTCTCCAAGTTGCAACTCATCTCCAACTCAACTGCCACGTCGCCCTCGGATTCAGCAGACACGTCGTCGATGTTTCGATCATAACTCCCTCATACGACGTCGAAACGGGAAGATCTTGGACTCGTTGGAAAGGGGACGACGACGCCATCGTTTTGGTTCTGGTCCCAGCTTCAGAAGGTCCGTGGATCATTCTGTGTGACCACAGCAAGGTGCTGCATCACCTGTTTGGGCCAATTTGGCCATGTAACGTGTTGGGCCTTAAGCCCAAGTTGTGGGCGTCCAACCCCTGGCTGCCTTCAACCCTAGGACGTCCCTACTTTATATTCCACACAGCCGCCGCTGTTTAGACTCGAGTTTTGTTTAATTGATAGCTTTAGCTACAGCCGTCGCACGCATTACAGCGCTGCCACGTGTATTCAGAACTCCACCTTCGAGTAATACATCAGATTGCTCGCCTCTTTTTCTTGCTCGTTCTTCGATTGCGTGCAGGAAACGATCTTCGTGATCAGGCTGATCTTGCACCAGCAAGGTTGGTAACCATCGGAGTTGGTTCAGCGATTGCATTGGCGCCTCGGGCTTGCTCGTCGTAGTCGGATCGTGAGGGTCTACTTCCACCAAATCAAGTTATCTTCACTCACCGAAAGATCGGGCACTCCAGTTCTATCAAGTGGTATCAGACTCCAGTGTTTCTCGGTGAGTTTTTCGTGTGTTTTTCATTCATCCTATAGTCCACAAAAAAAAAAAACCAAAAACAAAAAATTTTCAGGTTAGATCTGTTATCCCAGCACCCCCTTGCGCCTTGCACTTTCGATCAGTAATTTGCATTGTTGAATTTGTGTGCTTGCGCGTTTCGTTGTTGCTGGATTACTTGTGTTTTTATCCATCTGTTCTAGCCGCCACAAACCCTAACACTGCTCTCCTGCCGTACGCGCCTAGATCTGTTCCCCCCGCTCCGCGTACGAGTCCTGCTCGATTACGATCTGCTATCTCAGCGCCGCGCACGAGTCCTACTCGGTTGCGCTCTGCTATCTCAGCGCCGCGCACGAGTCCTACTCGGTTGCGATATGCTATCTCAGCGCCGCGCCAGAACCCAAATCCCGGCCAGTCACACCGCCGAATTCCACTCGTCTCCGTCTCTGTTTTGTTTTCGTGACAGTCCAATCAAAAAAAAAAGAAAAAAAAAAGAAAAAGAGAGAAAAAGAGCACGCAAGTGTGCCAAAAAAAAAAAAAAACCCGAACAGGAGACGTTTGTTGCTCGTGATCGGTTTTGCTGGGAAAATCCCAACCGACCGGGTTTGCCATGTGTCCTCGTTGGACTCGTGAGTCTGTCCGTGTTCTGCAGCATCGGCTCCATGATATATTCGACCTTACTCTTTTAATTACCTTTTTATCCCTGCCATGTTCGGAAAACGTGCATGTGGTGACTTGTTCATTTGCTTTTTTTGTTCATATAATCAGTTTTGGGCGCTCAGCCGCGGGTTGTTTTCCATCGTACCTTTCCGTACACCCAACCCTAGCTCGTTCTCGCACTTGTTTCCAGCAGCGTCCATACGTGTTTAGCACTATTATTCAACTTTGCAATTATTGTTTGATCGTGCTAACCCTTGTCTTGAGTGCAGCCTACCCAGAACTACACATATTTCTACTACGAGCAGGTCTTGTTCCGCCTGGCAATCGCTTCTCCAATCTTTCATAGGTACTACCCGTTGGTTGCGGATCGCCACTGTGTGCTTGGTAAGAACGGGTAAGAACTTGATCGCAGCATTTGATTGCGTTTTGCCTTCCACCATATACCTGTAGTAGTAGGGCTATTTTCTCCTTGCTGTTTTCTTCTTGTTTTCGCTAACCATGGCAGGGGACGACGACAAGGGGAAAGCGACACAGCAAGACGCCACGCTCCAAGACGTGCAAGCGCACGTCGAGGGTCTTGCCGGCGACATCAAAATGATGCACGAACGGCTGGACTCCACGATTACTTCGTCGACTGATCGCTTCGACCAGATCGACCTAGCTCAGACGGCTGCCCACACAACGCTCGAGACGATCATGACTCGCCTTGAGACCTTGTCCACGCAGCTCAGGGAGTTGCAGCAGGCGCGCGACTATGGCGGTGACACGGAGCAGGACGATGGGGATCGCCGTGGCCGTGCACGTAGGGTACGTGTTCCACTTTCTGATTCATTTGCCAAGATTAAATTTCAAATTCCAACATTTACTGGCAAATATGACCCTGCTGCTTATCTTGATTGGGAACTTGAAGTAGAACAGAAATTTTCATGCCATGACATTCCTGCTAATCAACAATTTAAAGCTGCTATAGTGAATTTACTGATTTTGCTTTAATTTGGTGGCGTGAATATAAGAACAAGTATCCCAATGACATTCCAAACACTTGGACTGCATTAAAAACTGCCATGCGTCATAGATTTGTTCCCTCATATTATGCCCGTGATCTACTTAACCAAATGCAACGTTTTCAACAAGGTTCCCAAACTGTTGAGGAATATTACCAAGCTTTACAAAAGGGTATGATTCGTTGTGGGTTAGTCGAAACGGATGATGCTGCTATGGCACGTTTTCGGGGTGGTTTGCACCGTGAAATTCAGGACATCCTTGATTACAAGGAATATGATGATATGACCACTTTGTTTCAATTTGCTTGCAAGCTGAACGTGAAGTGCAGGGACGGCAATCGTCGACACGCACTAACTCTTTTGCAGGACGCAGCCAAGCTCCCACTACAGCTCCACGTCCGGCGTCTTCTACTTCGTCTTCCACGCCGCGCGAGCGTGCGCCGTCCGCTCCCAGCGCACCTACACGCGAGCAGCCGGCCAAGCCCGCAGCACCGCCGGCCAAGGGCGCTGCTCCTTCCACCGGGCGCACTCGGGACATTCAGTGTCATCGTTGCAAAGGCTACGGTCACATGATTCGGGACTGCCCGAACAAGCGTATCTTGCTGATTCGTGACGATGGTGAGTACTCTTCAGCTAGTGATTCCGAGGAAACTACACATGCTATGCTCGCCACTGACCATGCAGGTAATACGGAGGTCCATGTTGCTCCTAGTGACGCCGATAGGTATGAGAGTCTTGTTGTGCAGCGTGTTCTCAGCACACAGGTTTCCCAGCACGAGCAAAATCAGCGACACACCATCTTCCATACCAAGAGCGTTGTGCAAGAACGGGCCATTCGAATCATCATCGACGGTGGCAGCTGAAACAATTTGGCCAGTACAGCCTTGGTAGAGCAATTATCATTGCCCACCCGACATCACCCACATCCATATCACATTCAGTGGCTTAATGATGGCGGCAAAATAAAGGTAACACGCTCGGTACGTGTCCCCTTTTCTTGGGGCGCTTATTCTGATTATGTTGATTGTGATGTTGTACCTATGGAAGCATGTTCCTTGTTACTTGGTCGCCCTTGGCAATATGATACTGATTGTGTGCATCATGGCCGTTTGAATCATTATTCTTTCATGTTTAAGGGCAAGAAAATAATTATCCATCCCATGACCCCGGACCAAATTTTGAAAGATGACATGGCTAGGGCGGCCAAGACAGCAAAGTCTCACACATCACCTCCACTTGCTCCTGCTAAATCTGAAATCAAGTTGCATACCCCTGTTTTGCTTGCTACACGTGCTGATTTTGTTGAGCTGCTTGATGATAATCTGCCTTGCTATGCACTTGTTTGCTCCCGCATGCTTGTTTCGCTTGATGAGGCACCATTCTTGGATATTCCCCCTGTTGTTGCTAACCTTTTGCAGGAGTATGCCGATGTCTTTCCCAAGGACTTGCCACCGGGTCTTCCTCCTATCCGTGGCATTGAACATCAGATCGATCTCATTCCCGGCACCCAGCTTCCAAACCGCGCCCCGTACCGCACTAATCCCGATGAGACGAAGGAGATCCAGCGCCAGGTACAAGCGCTGCTTGATAAGGGCTACATTCGTGAGTCTCTCAGTCCTTGCTCGGTTCCTGTTTTGCTTGTCCCTAAGAAAGATGGCTCCTGGCGTATGTGTGTAGATTGTCGTGCTATCAATAACATCACAATTCGTTATCGACATCCTATACCATGCCTTGATGATATGCTTGATGAGCTTAGTGGTGCCACTATCTTTTCTAAGGTTGATCTGCGCAGTGGGTACCATCAGATTAGGATGAAATTGGGAGATGAATGGAAAACAGCTTTCAAAACCAAATTTGGCTTATATGAATGGTTGGTTATGCCGTTTGGTTTGTCTAATGCTCCCAGCACTTTCATACGCTTAATGAATGAAGTTCTTAGGCCATTCATAGGACTGTTTGTTGTTGTTTACTTTGATGATATTCTTATTTACAGCAAGTCTATGGATGAACATTTAGAACATATGCGTGCTGTTTTTGATGCTTTGCGTGCTGCTCGCTTGTTCGGTAACTTGGAAAAATGCACCTTTTGCACGCAACGCGTCTCTTTTCTTGGCTATGTTGTTACTTCACAGGGAATTGAGGTGGATAGCAGCAAGGTGGACGCCATTCAGGGCTGGCCTACACCGACGACGGTCACGCAGCTTCGGAGTTTCCTTGGCCTCGCCGGGTTCTATCGAAGGTTCGTGCGTGATTTCAGCTCCATTGCTGCCCCATTGCATGAGCTCACAAAGAAAGGAGTTTCCTTTGCTTGGGGCGCACCACAGGAAGATGCATTCAACACTTTGAAGGACAGGTTAACTCATGCTCCTCTTTTACAATTGCCTGATTTCAATAAAGTGTTTGAATTAGAATGTGATGCTAGTGGCATAGGTTTAGGTGCTGTTTTGCTTCAAGACCGTAAACCCGTTGCTTACTTTAGTGAGAAATTGAGCGGTGCTGCCCTGAACTATTCAACTTATGATAAGGAGTTATATGCTTTAGTGCGCACTTTGCAAACATGGCAGCATTACTTGTGGCCTCGCGAATTTATTATTCATTCTGATCATGAGGCTTTGAAACACATTCGTACCCAAACTAATCTGAACCGTAGACATGCTAAATGGGTAGAATTTATTGAGTCCTTTCCCTACATCATTAAACACAAGAACGGGAAGGAAAATGTCATTGCTGATGCTTTGTCTCGTCGCTATACCATGCTGTCCCAATAGATTTTAAAATCTTTGGTTTGCAAACATTGAAAGATCAATATGTGGATGATGCTGATTTTCATGATATTATTTCACATTGTAAGGATGGCAAACCATGGGGCAAGTTTCATATACAGGATGGGTTCCTGTTTCGTGCTAACAAGCTGTGCATTCCAGCTGGTTCGGTTCATTTTTTGTTGCTGCAGGAAGCTCATGGAGGCGGCCTCATGGGTCACTTCGGTGTTTTCAAGACACAAGAGGTGCTGAACGAACACTTCTTTTGGCCCCGGATGCGGCGTGATGTGGAGCGCCTTGTTGCACGTTGCACTACGTGCCAGAAAGCTAAGTCTCGTTTAGGTAACCATGGATTGTATCTGCCTCTCCCTGTTCCTTCTGCTCCTTGGCATGATATTTCGATGGATTTTGTTTTGGGATTGCCTCGCACTAAGAAGGGGAGGGACAGCATATTTGTCTTTATTGATGGATTCTCTAAAGTGGCTCATTTTATACCTTGTCATAAAACTGATGATGCATCCATGATTGCTGATTATTCTTTAGAGAGATTGTTCGCTTGCATGGAATTCCTAAAACAATTGTCTCTAATCGTGATGCTAAGTTTCTTAGTCATTTTTGGCGTTGTCTTTGGAATAAATTAGGCACTAAGTTACTTTTTAGCACCACTTGTCATCCTCAAACTGATGGGCAAACTGAGGTCGTGAATCGCACTTTGTCTACCATGCTTCGGGCTGTTTTGGATAAAAATTTCAGGCTTTGGGAAGATTGTTTACCTCATGTTGAATTTGCTTATAACCGTGCTACACATGCTTCTACTAAGATGTGTCCTTTTGAGGTTGTTTATGGTTACATACCTCGGGCGCCCATTTATTTGTTTTCCGTTGATGCTGAGGATGAGCCACATGTAGATGCCGTTGCACATATTGATCAAATGACGCATTTACATGAGCAAACACAACAAAACATTGCTGCTGCTAATGCTAAATATCAGGTTGCTGGTAGTAAAGGGCGCAAACATGTTACTTTTGAACCCGGTGATATGGTTTGGTTACACTTGTGTAAGGATAGGTTTCCTGCTTTGCGCCGCTCAAAATTAATGCCTTGTGCTGCTGGTCCATTTAAAGTATTAACTAAAATCAATGATAATGCTTATGTTCTTGACCTACCTGCGGAGTTTGGTGTTTCCACTAGTTTTAATGTTGCAGATTTGAAACCGTATGCGGGCGAGGACGAGGAACTGCCGTCGAGGACGACTTCAGCTCAAGAAGGGGAGGATGATGAGGACATCGACTCTCAAACAGCAGCACCTGCGCCTGCGCTCCCTCAAGCTGTGATGAGTCGGACACAACTCCAGTGGCGCCTCCATATCAAGGGCCAACCACTCGAGCCCGTGCACGAGAGCTGAACTTCGTCATGCTGCTAAGGAACGAACACACCGACGCCATGGCCTTCTCCAAGTTGCAACTCATCTCCAACTCAACTGCCACGTCGCCCTCGGATTCAGCAGACACGTCGTCGATTTTTCGATCATAACTCCCTCATACGACGTCGAAACGGGAAGATCTTGGACTCGTTGGAAAGGGGACGACGACGCCATCATTTTGGTTCTGGTCCCAGCTTCAGAAGGTCCGTGGATCATTCTGTGTGACCACAGCAAGGTGCTGCGTCACCTGTTTGGGCCAATTTGGCCATGTAACATGTTGGGCCTTAAGCCCAAGTTGTGGGCGTCCAACCCCTGGCTGCCTTCAACCCTAGGACGTCCCTACTTTATATTCCACACAGCCACCGCTGTTTAGACTCGAGTTTTGTTTAATTGATAGCTTTAGCTACAGCAGTCGCACGCATTACAGCGCTGCCACGTGTATTCAGAACTCCACCTTTGAGTAATACATCAGATTGCTCGCCTCTTTTTCCTGCTTGTTCTTCGATTGCGTGCAGGAAACGATCTTCGTGATCAGGCTGATCTTGCACCAGCAAGGTTGGTAACCATCGGGAGTTGGTTCAGCGATTGCATTGGCGCCTCGGGCTTGCTCGTCGTAGTCGGATCGTGAGGGTCTACTTCCACCAAATCAAGTTATCTTCACTCACCGAAAGATCAGGCACTCCAGTTCTATCACCAACGGAGTGTATTGGCCAAGTTTGTTGGTGTGCTTGAACGCAATGGTTCCGATGTGTCCGTTGGGGCGTTTCACGCAAATCGGATGCCGTTTTTGCACTACTTTTACTTCCGTATTGAAACTCTCCGAAACACCCCAAAGATGTTTGTTTTGTCCAACGGAGTGTATTGGACGCGTTTGTTTGTGTGCTTCCCCGGAATGGTTCCGATGTGTCCGTTGGCGCGTTTCACGCAAATCGGGTGCCGTTTTCGCACCACTTATACTTCCGTAATGAAACTCTCCGAAACACCCCGAACATGTTTGATTGGCCCAACGAAATGTATTGGACGCGTTTGTTGGTGTGCAACCTCGAATGGTTCCGATGTGTCCGTTGGCGCGTTTCACGCAAATCGGTTGCCGTTTTCGCACCATTTTTACTTCCGTAATGAAACTCTCCAAAACACCCCAAACATGTTTGTTTGGCCCAACGGAGTGTATTGGACGCGTTTGTTGGTGTGTTTCCCCGGAATGGTTCCGATGTGTCCGCTAGCGCGTTTCATGCAAATCGGTTGCTGTTTTCGCACCACTTATACTTCCGTAACGAAACTCTCCGAAACACGCCAAACATGTCTGTTTGGCCCAACGGATCAATTGGCCGCGTTTTTTGGTTTGCTTCAACGCAATGATACCGATGTGTCTGATGGCGCGTTTCACGCAAATCGAGTGCCCTTTTCGCACCACTTATACTTCCGTAATGACACTCTCCGAAACACCCCAAACATGTTTGTTTGGCCCAACGGAGTGTATTGGACGCGTTTGTTGGTGCGCTTCAAGGCTATGGTTCCGATGTGTTCGTTGGCGCGTTTCACGCAAATCGGGTGCCGTTTTCGCACCACTTTTACTTCCGTAATCAAACTCTCCGAAGCACCCCAAACATGTTTGTTTCGTCTAACGGAGTGTAATGGACGCGTTTGTTGGTGTGATTCAACGTAATGGTTCCGATGGGTCCGTTGGCACGTTTCACGCAAATCGGGTGCCCTTTTTGCACCACTTTTACTTCCGTAATGAAACTCTCCGACGCACCCAAACACGTTTGTTTGGCCCAAACGGAATATACTGGACGCGTTTGTTCGTGTGCTTCAACGGAATGATTCCGATGTGTCCGTTAGCGCGTTTCACGCAAATCGGGTGCCGTTATCGCACCACTTTTACTTCCGTAATGAAAGTCTCCGAAACATCCCAAACATGTTTGATTGGCCCAACGGAGTGTATTGGACGCGTTTGTTGGTGTGATTCAACGTAATGGTTCCGATGGGTCCGTAGGCGCGTTTCACGCAAATCGGGTGCCGTTTTCGCATCATTTTTACTTCGTAATGAAACTCTCCGAAGCACCCCAAACATGTTTGTTTGGCCCAACGGCGATTATTGGACGCGTTTGTTGGTGTGCTTCAAGGCAATGGTTCCGATGTGTCCGTCGGCGCGTTTCACGCAAATCGGGTAACGTTTTCGCGCCACTTTTACTTCCGTAATGAAACACTCCGAAGCACCTCAAACATGTTTGTTTGGCCCAACGGAGTGTATTGGATGCGTTTGTTGGTGTGTTTCAAGACAATGGTTCCGATGTGTCCGTCGGCGCGTTTCACGCAAACCGGGTGCCGTTTTCGCATCAACTTTAATTCGTAATGAAACTCTCCGAAGCACCCCAAACATGTTTGTTTGGTCCAACGGCGATTATTGGACGCGTTTGTTGGTGTGCTTCAAGGCAATGGTTCCGATGTGTCCGTCGGCGCATTTCACGCAAATCGGGTAACGTTTTCGCGCCGCTTTTACTTCCGTAATGAAACACTCCGAAGCACCTCAAACATGTTTGTTTGGTCCAACGGAGTGTATTGGATGCCTTTGTTGGTGTGTTTCAAGACAATGGTTCCGATGGGTCCGTAGGCGCGTTTCACGCAAACCGGGTGCCGTTTTCGCATCAACTTTACTTCCGTAATGAAACTCTCCGACGCACCCAAACATGTTTGTTTGGCCCAAATGGAGTATACTGGACGCGTTTGTTGGTGTGCTTCAACGGAATGATTCCGAAGTGTCCGTTGGCGCGTTTCACGTAAATCGGGTGCCGTTATGGCACCACTTTTACTTCCGTAATGAAACTCTCCAAAGCACCCCAAACCTGTTTGTTTGGCCCAATGGAGTGTATTGGACGTGTTTGTTGGTGTGCTTCAAGGCAATGGTTCCGATGTGTCCGTCGGCGCGTTTCACGCAAATCGGGTAATGTTTTCGCGCCACTTCCGTAATGAAACTCTCCGAAGCACCTCAAACATGTTTGTTAGGCCCAACGGAGTGTATTGGACGCGTTTCTTGGTGTGCTTCAAGCCAATGGTTCCGATGTGTCCGTCGGCACGTTTCACGCAAATCGGGTGCCGTTTTCGCATCACTTTTACTTCCGTAATGAAACTGTCCGAAGCACCCCAAACCTGTTTGTTTGGCCCAACGGAGTGTATTGGACGCGTTTGTTGGTGTGCTTCAAGGCAATGATTCCGATGTGTCCGTTGGCGCGTTTCACGCAAATCGGGTGCCGTTATCGTACCACTTTTACTTCCGTAATGAAACTCTCCAAAGCACGCCAAACATGTCTGTTTGGCCCAACGGATCAATTGGTCGCGTTTGTTGCTGTGATTCAACGTAATGATACCGATGTGTCTGATGGCGCGTTTCACGTAAATCGGGTGTATTGGACGCGTTTGTTGGTGTGCTTCAACGGAATGATTAAGATGTGTCCGATGGCGCGTTTTAGACAAATCGGGTGCCGTTTTCGCGACACTTTTACTTCCGTAATGAAACTCTCCGAAACACCCCAAACATGTTTGTTTGGCCCAACGGAGTGTATTGGACGCGTTTGTTGGTGCCCTTCAAGGCAATGGTTCCGATGTGTCCGTTGGCGCGTTTCACGCAAATCGGGTGCCGTTTTCGCACCACTTTTACTTGCGTAATGAAACTCTCCGAAGCACCCCAAACATGTTTGTTTGGTCCAACGGAGCGTATTGGACGCGTTTGTTGGTGTGCTTCAACGGAATGAAACCGATGTGTCCGTTGGCGCGTTTCACGCAAATCGGGTGCCGTTATCGCACCACTTTTGCTTCTGTAAGAAAACTCTCCAAAACACGCCAAACATGTTTGTTTGGCCCAACGGAGTGTATTGGACGCCTTTGTTGGTGTGCTTCAAGGCAATGGTTCCGATCTGTCCGTCGGCGCGTTTCACGCAAATCGGGTGCCGTTTTCGCACCACTTTTATTTCCGTAATGAAACTCTCTGAAACACCCCAAACATGTTTGTTTGCCCAACAGAGTGTATTGGACGCGTTTGTTGGCGTGCTCCAAGGCAATGGTTCCGATGTGTCCATCGGCGCGTTTCACGCAAATCGGGTGCCGTTTTCGCATCACTTTTACTTCCGTAATGAAACTCTCTGAAGCACCTCAAACATGTTCGTTTGGCCCATCGGAGTGTATTGGACGCGTTTGTTGGTGTGCTTCAAGGCAATGGTTCCGATGTGTTCGTCGGCGCGTTTCACGCAAATCGGGTAATGTTTTCGTGCCACTTTTACTTCCGTAATGAAACTCTCCGAAGCACCTCAAACATGTTTGTTTGGCCCAACGGAGTGCATTGGACGTGTTTGTTGGTGTGCTTCAAGGCAATGGTTCCGATGTGTCCGTCGGCACGTTTCACGCAAATCGGGTGCCGTTTTCGTATCACTTTTACTTCCGTAATGAAACTCTCCGAAGCACCCCTAACCTGTTTGTTTGGCCCAACGGGGTGTATTGGACGCGTTTGTTGGTGTGCTTCAAGGAAATGGTTCCGATGTGTCCGTCAGCGCGTTTGACGCAAATCGGATGCCATTTTCGCGCCACTTTTTCTTCCGTAATGAAACTCTCTGAAGCACCTCAAACATGTTTGTTTAGCCCAACGGAGTGAATTGGATGCGTTTGTTGGTGTGCTTCAAGGCAATGGTTCCGATGTGTCCGTCGGCGCGTTTCACGCAAATCAGGTGCCGTTTTCGCACCACTTTTACTTCCGTACTGAAACTCTCCGAAGCACCGCGAACATGTTTGTTTGGCCCAACGGAGTGTATTTTCCGCGTTCGTTGTTGTGCTTCATCACAATGGTTCCGATGTGTCCGTTGGCGCGTTTCACGCAAATCGGGTGCCGTTATCGTACCACTTTTACTTCCGTAATGAAACTCTCCAAAACACGCCAAACATGTCTGTTTGGCCCAACGGATCAATTGGTCGCGTTTGTTGGTGTGATTCAACGTAATGGTTCCGATGTGTCCGTTGGCGCGTTTCACGCAAATCGGTTGCCGTTTTCGCACCATTTTTACTACCGTAAATGAAACTCTCCGAAACACCCCATACATGTTTGTTTGGCCCAACGGAGTGTATTGGCCACGTTTGTTGGTATGCTTCAACGCAATGGTTCCGATGTGTCCATTGGCGCGTTTCACGCAAATCGGGTGCCGTTATCGCACCACTTTTACTTCCGTAATGAAACTCCCCGAAGCACCCCAAACATGTTTGTTTGGCCCAACAGAGTGTATTGGCCATGTTTGTTGGTGTGCTTCCTCGAATGGTTCCGATGTGTCCGTTGGCGTGTATCACGCAAATCGGTTGCCGTTTTCGCACCATTTTTACTTCCGTAATGAAACTCTCCGAAACACCCCAAACATGTTTGTTTGGCCCAACGGAGTGTATTGGACGCGTTTGTTGGTGTGCTTCAAGGCAATGGTTCCGATGTGTCCGTTGGCGCGTTTCACGCAAATCGGGTGCCGTTTTCGCACCACCTTTACTTCCGTAATGGAACTCTCCGAAGCACCCCAAACATGTTTGTTTTGTCCAACGGAGTGTATTGGACGCGTTTGTTGGTGTGCCTCAACGGAATGAAACCGATGTGCCCGTTGGCGCGTTTCACGCAAATCGGGTGCCGTTATCGCACCACTTTTGCTTCCGTAATAAAACTCTCCGAAACACCCCAAACATGTTTGATTGGCCCAACGGAGTGTATTGGACGCGTTTGTTGGTGTGATTCAATGTAATGGTTCCGATGTGTCCGATGGCGCGTTTTAGACAAATTGGATGCCGTTTTCGCACCAATTTTACTTCCGTAATGAAACTCTCCGAAACACCCCAAACATGTTTGTCTGGCCCAACGGAGTGTATTGGACGCGTTTGTTGGTGTGCTTCAAGGCAATGGTTCCGATGTGTCCGTTGGCGCGTTTCATGCAAATCGGGTGCCGTTTTCGCACCACTTTTACTTCCCTAATGATGCTCTCCGAAGCACCCCAAACATGTTTGTTTAGTCCAACGGAGTGTATTGGACGCGTTTGTCGGTGTGCTTCAACGGAATGAAACGATGTGTCCGTTGGCGCGTCTCACGCAAATCGGGTGCCGTTATCGCACCACTTTTGTTTCCGTAATGAAACTCTCTGAAACACCCCAAACATGTTTGATTGGCCCAACGGAGTGTATTGGACGCGTTTGTTGGTGTGATTCAACGTAATGGTTCCGATGAGTCCGTTGGCGCGTTTCACGCAAATCGGGTGCCGTTTTCGCACCACTTTTACATCCATAATGAAACTCTCCGAAACATCCCAAACATGTTTGTTTAACCCATCGGAGTGTATTGGACGCGTTTGTTGGTGTGCTTCAAGGCAATGGTTCTGATGTGTCCCTTGGCGCGTTTCACGCAAATCGGGTGTCGTTTTCGCACCACTTTTACTTCCATAGTGAAACTCTCCGAAGCACCCCAAACATGTTTGTTTGGTCCAACGGAGTGTATTGGACGCGCTTGTTGGTGTGCTTCAACGGAATGAATCCGATGTGTCCGTTGGCGCGTTTCACGCAAATCGGGTGCCGTTATCGCACCACTTTTACTTCCGTAATGAAACTCTCCGAAACATCCCAAACATGTTTGATTGGCCCAACGAAGTGTATTGGACGCGTTTGTTGGTGTGATTCAACGTAATGGTTCCGATGTGTCCGTTGGCGCGTTTCACGCAAATCGGGTGCCGTTTTCGCACCACTTTTGCTTCCGTAATGAAACTCTCCGAAACATCCCAAACATGTTTCATTGGCCCAACGGAGTGTATTGGACGCGTTTGTTGGTGTGTTTCAACGGAATGAATCCGATGTGTCCGTTGGCGCGTTTCACGCAAATCGGGTGCCGTTTTCGCACCACTTTTGCTTCCGTAATCAAACTCTCCGAACCACCCCAAACATGTTTGTTTCGTCCATTGGAGTGTAATGGACGCGTTTGTTGGTGTGATTCAACGTAATGGTTCCGATGGGTCCGTTGGCGCGTTTCACGTAAATCGGGTGCCGTTTTTACACCACTTTTACTTCCGTAATGAAACTCTCCGACGCACCCTAACAGGTTTGTTTGGCCCAAATGGAGTATACTGGACGCGTTTGTTGGTGTGCTTCAACGGAATGATCCCGATGTGTCCGTTGGCGCGTTTCACGCAAATGGTGCCGTTATGGCACCACTTTCACTTCCGTAATGAAACTCTCCAAAACACGCCAAACATGTCTGTTTTGCCCAACGGATCAATTGGCCGCGTTTATTGGTTTGATTCAACGTAATGATACCGATGTGTCTGATGGCGCGTTTCACGCAAATCGGGTGCCGTTTTCGCACCACTTTTGCTTCCGTAATGAAACTCTCCGAAACATCCCAAACATGTTTGATTGGCCCAACGGAGTGTATTGGACGCGTTTGTTGGTGTGTTTCAACTGAATGAATCCGATGTGTCCGTTGGCGCGTTTCACGCAAATCGGGTGCCGTTTTCGCACCACTTTTGCTTCCGTAATCAAACTCTCCGAACCACCCCAAACATGTTTGTTTCGTCCATTGGAGTGTAATGGACGCGTTTGTTGGTGTGATTCAACGTAATGGTTCCGATGGGTCCGTTGGCGCGTTTCACGTAAATCGGGTGCCGTTTTTACACCACTTTTACTTCCGTAATGAAACTCTCCGACGCACCCTAACAGGTTTGTTTGGCCCAAATGGAGTATACTGGACGCGTTTGTTGGTGTGCTTCAACGGAATGATCCCGATGTGTCCGTTGGCGCGTTTCACGCAAATGGTGCCGTTATGGTGATGAGAACATGACACACATGCATACGACCATGATTGGGTCATGCATTAGTGAAAGAGGAGTCCAACAAGGTTGTCCAAGTCATGAAGGAGGCCCAAGGCTAATCCAATTCGAGTCACCAAGGTGGAGGCCCAAAACAACACAAGTTCGAGCCCATCTCGGAATTCAGGAGCAGCTTACGATGTTTTGGTCGCCCTGGCCACATACGGAGTCCGTTTTGGACATTCTACATATGGATGGAAAGCTAAGAAGACAAACTTTCCAATGGCACCGGTTTCATGCCCAAATTCCATCTGAGTCAACGGGAATCTTTGAAACAAGTGGACGTACAGAATCTGCCAGGACGCTGCGCCGCCGCCTTTTGGGCCGTTGGCCCATGTATCGTGTTGGAGCCCATAGGGGCGTGACCAGGGGGGTAGGCCACAACCTAAACCCTATATATTCAGTAGCCGCCGCCACATTAGGGTTGGGTTTTGTTTAATTGATAGCTTTAGCTACAGCCGTCATACGACGTGTATTCAGAACCCCACCTTCGAGTAATAGATTAGATTGCTCGCCTCTTATTCCTGCTCGTTCTTCGATTGCGTGCAGGGATTGATCTTCGTGATCAGGCTGATCTTGCAATCCAGCAAGGTTAGTAACCATCGGGAGTTGGTTCAGCGATTGCATTGGCGCCTCGGGCTTGCTCGTCGTAGTCGGATCGTGAGGGTTAGCTTCCACAGATCGAAATTATCTCCACTCACCGAAAGATCGGGCACTCCAGTTCTATCAAGTGGTATCAGATTCCAGTGTTTCTCGGTGAGTTTATCGTGTGTTTTTCGTTCATCCTAGTCCACAAACAACCAAAAATTTTCAGGTTAGATCTTTTATCCCAGCACCCCTTGCGCCTCGCACTTTCGATCAGTAATTTGCATTGTTGAATTTGTGTGCTTGTGCGTTCGTTGTTGCTGGTTACTTGTGTTTTGATTTTTCTCATCTGTTATAGCCACCACAAACCCTACATCCCCACCAACCCCCCTGTCGTGTACTACGCAATCTGCTGCCGCGCGCGAGAATCCAGCTCGTTCCCGTGCGGTGCGCGTGAGTCCAGATTGTTTCCATCTGCTGTGTGCTGCCGCGCGCGTAAGAGTCCAGGTCGTGTCCGCCGCGGTGTGTTTGCTGTGCGCGCCTCCTACCAGGTCACGCCGCGCTCCGCAAGAGTCCCAGGCGATCACGCCTGCCTTGGTCACGCCTCGGCTGCATCTCTGCCGGCCGCGCCGTGCACAGAATCCTGCTCGGACGCGCCGTGTACGCCGCTGAGTTCAGGTCGGTTTCGGCCCTGCTGTGTCCGTTCGGTCCGGACTCCTGCCGTGTTTTCTTTCCGGTCAAAAAAAAAAAGAAAAAACAAAATATAAAAGGCCACGTGTGCAATCAAAAAAAAAACAGAAAGAGTGTGTGAAAAAAAAAGAAGAAAAAGAAAAGAAAAAAAAAAAAAAAAAAAAAAACCAGAACAACAAGGCACAGTTGTCTTCTCTTGATCGGTTTTGTTTGGCCGATCGTAACCGAACCAGACTATCCCTAGTCGTGCGGCCACCAGCGGTTCCTCACCTTTGCCTCCTTCTCGCACTTGTTTCCAGCAGCATCCATACGTGTTTAGCACTATTATTCAACATTGCATTATTGTTTGATTGTGCTAACCCTTGAATTGAGTGCAGCCTCCCCAGAACTCCACATAGTTCTACGACGAGCATACTTCGTTTCCCCAGGCAATCGCTCCTCCAATCTTTCGTCGGTACTACCTGTTGGTTGCAGCTCACCCCTGTGCGCTTGGTAAGAACGGATAAGAATTTGATAACAGCATGGTAGTGAGTGCCCTGTGAGCCGTTACACCCTTGTCCCATTGTTGTCGTCGATTTTGTTTTGTGTTTGCGCTAACCATGGCAGGAGACGTCGACGGCACGATGGATGAGCTGCAGGACATACGGACTCAAGTTGATGGACTTGCCGCGAACATGAAGACGATGCATGAACGGTTTGATTCTCTTGACACCATGAAGACCGTGCGGTTCGATCAGCTCGACCGCGCTCAGACGGCCGCTAAGACCACACTCGACACCATCGTGGCACGGCTTGATGCATTGACCACTACGATCACAGAGTTGCAGGAGGATGGAGATCGCCGCGGTCATGGCCCACGTGTGGTACGACACTCAGCTAATGATTCATTTGCTAAGATTAAATTTAAAATTCCATCTTTTAATGGCAAATATGATCCTGCTGCATATCTTGATTGGGAATTAGAGGTCGAACAGAATTTTTCATGCCATGATATTCCTACTAGTTCTCAAGTTAAAGCTGCTATTAGTGAATTTACTGATTTTGCTTTAACGTGGTGGCGTGATTATAATAAAAAACATCCCACTGCTATCCCCACCACCTGGACACAATTAAAAGCTGCCATGAGACATCGTTTTGTACCTTCATATTATGGCCGCGATTTGCTTAATCAAATGCAGCGTTTCCAGCAAGGGCAACAAACTGTTGCGGAATATTACCAGGCTCTACAAAAAGGTATGATTCGTTGTGGTGTGATTGAGACTGACGACGCTGCAATCGCACGATTTCGTGGTGGTTTGAACCGTGAAATTCAGGACATACTTGAATATAAAGATTATGCTGATATGACCACATTGTTTGAATATGCTTGCAAAGCTGAACGTGAAGTGCAGGGACGCTGCTCGAAAACATATACTAACTCTTTTGCAGGACGAAACCCGTCATCCAGCGCTGCTCCTACTCTCCCCGCGCCATCCACGACTAGCACTACACCGCGCGAGAGGACGACTAAACCTGCAGCACCCTCGACCACAGGTGGTGCTCCTTCCACAACTTCATGTGCAAATTCAGAACCATCACTTGACAATGCACCTACTCTTTGTGATATTGAGAGCAAAGGTACTGCTCAAGGTGCTCCACGCACGGCTGGTGAGCCTTCGTCTGATATGCTGAATTTTTCCACAACTCATGATATCATAGAGCAATTGTTAGTGGAACCTATTCTTGATTTATCTTTGTCACAAGTTGATTTGCTTGATGTTCCTTGTGATAAAAATGATTTGTGTGACAATGCTTCCGTTGTACATGCTTTAAAACCACACACGTGTGCTGACATTAGACGTGCCATTCATATTTTGAACACGATCGATGAGCTTAAAATGTTGTCTTCTTTACATACTTTGGGTTACATTGAATTTGATGTTTTGTGTAATCTAGATTGTTTTGCAGAGAGAGTTTCTAAATATGCTGATTTGCCATGGTTTTCTAAACACACTTATCATGCTATTGGCAAATATAACAACGAAGGAGAATATATGATACATAGAGTGTACATTTGTGAAAATCGGAATTATCCTTTGATTGTGCGCACTTTTGATCCACTAGAGGGCAGCCATACTACAAATATTAATTCACCTTCCTCTAGCTCTGTTTTGGTGAAACAAGTTTGCTCCCAAGAAGGGGAGCATTGCTGGTCGCTATCAATCCCTGCTTTGTCTTTTGTTAGTACTAATCTTTTGCAGGATAGTGTTGCCACACATTGTGTGTCGTCCGATCAAGAAGCCTCCATACTTGCTAAATCTTCTACGCGAGATGACACATTCACCAATTGGAAACATGGTGACATCCCTCCTCACAATAATTTTGATTTCTTTTGCTTTCGAAACCCCGCTCTCCCTTGTGTTGTGCAGGATCGGTTTCAAGTACAATCGACGCCGAGGACGGCTTTTCTTCAAGAAGGGGAGGATGATGAGAACATGACACACATGCATACGACCATGATTGGGTCATGCATTAGTGAAAGAGGAGTCCAACAAGGTTGTCCAAGTCATGAAGGAGGCCCAAGGCTAATCCAATTCGAGTCACCAAGGTGGAGGCCCAAAACAACACAAGTTCGAGCCCATCTCGGAATTCAGGAGCAGCTTACGATGTTTTGGTCGCCCTGGCCACATACGGAGTCCGTTTTGGACATTCTACATATGGATGGAAAGCTAAGAAGACAAACTTTCCAATGGCACCGGTTTCATGCCCAAATTCCATCTGAGTCAACGGGAATCTTTGAAACAAGTGGACGTACAGAATCTGCCAGGACGCTGCGCCGCCGCCTTTTGGGCCGTTGGCCCATGTATCGTGTTGGAGCCCATAGGGGCGTGACCAGGGGGGAAGGCCACAACCTAAACCCTATATATTCAGTAGCCGCCGCCACATTAGGGTTGGGTTTTGTTTAATTGATAGCTTTAGCTACAGCCGTCATACGACGTGTATTCAGAACCCCACCTTCGAGTAATAGATTAGATTGCTCGCCTCTTATTCCTGCTCGTTCTTCGATTGCGTGCAGGGATTGATCTTCGTGATCAGGCTGATCTTGCAATCCAGCAAGGTTAGTAACCATCGGGAGTTGGTTCAGCGATTGCATTGGCGCCTCGGGCTTGCTCGTCGTAGTCGGATCGTGAGGGTTAGCTTCCACAGATCGAAATTATCTCCACTCACCGAAAGATCGGGCACTCCAGTTCTATCATATGGCACCACTTTCACTTCCGTAATGAAACTCTCCAAAACACGCCAAACATGTCTGTTTTGCCCAACGGATCAATTGGCCGCGTTTATTGGTTTGGTTCAACGTAATGATACCGATGTGTCTGATGGCGCGTTTCACGCAAATCGGGTGCCGTTTTCGCATCATTTTTACTTCCGTAATGAAACTCTCCGAAGCACCCCAAACATGTTTGTTTGGCCCAACGGAGTGTATTGGACGTGTTTGTTGGTTTGCTTTAAGGCAATGGTTCCGATGTGTCCGTCGGCGCGTTTCACGCAAATCGGGTAATGTTTTCCCGCCACTTTTACTTCCGTAATGGAACTCTCCGAAGCACCTCAAACATGTTTGTTTGGCCCAACGGAGTGTATTGGACGCGTTTCTTGTTGTGCTTCAATCCAATGGTTCCGATGTGTCCGTCGGCACGTTTCACGCAAATCGGGTGCCGTTTTCGCATCACTTTTACTTCCATAATGAAACTCTCCGAAGCACCCCAAACCTGTTTGTTTGGCCCAACGGAGTGTATTGGACGCGTTTGTTGGTGTACTTCAAGGCAATGATTCCGATGTGTCCGTTGGCGCGTTTCACGCAAATCGGGTGCCGTTTTCGCACCACTTTTACTTCCGTAATGAAACTCTCCGAAGCACCCCAAACATGTTTGTTTGGTCCAACGGAGCGTATTGGACGCGTTTGTTGGTGTGCTTCAACGGAATGAAACCGATGTGTCCGTTGGCGCGTTTCACGCAAATCGGGTGCCGTTATCGCACCACTTTTGCTTCTGTAATGAAACTCTCCGAAACACGCCAAACATGTTTGTTTGGCCCAACTATTGGACGCGTTTGTTGGTGTGCTTCAAGGCAATGGTTCCGATGTGTCCGTCGGCGCGTTTCACACAAATCGGGTGCCGTTTTCGCATCACTTTTACTTCCGTAATGAAACTCTCCGAAGCACCCCAAACATGTTTGTTTGGCCCATCGGAGTGTATTGGACGCGTTTGTTGGTTCGCTTCAAGGCAATGGTTCCGATGTGTCCGTCGGCGCGTTTCACGCAAATCGGGTAATGTTTTCGCGTCACTTTTACTTCCGTAATGAAACTCTCCGAAGCACCTCAAACATGTTTGTTTGGCCCAACGGAGTGTATTGGACGCGTTTGTTGGTGTGCTTCAAGGCAATGGTTCCGATGTGTCCGTCGGCACGTTTCACGCAAATCGGGTGCCGTTTTCGCATCACTTTTACTTCCGTAATGAAACTCTCCGAAGCACCCCAATCTTGTTTGTTTGGCCCAACGGAGTGTATTGGACCCGTTTGTTGGTGTGCTTCAAGGCAATGGTTCCGATGTGTCCGTCGGCGCGTTTCCCGCAAATCAGGTGCCGTTTGCGCACCAATTTTACTTCCGTACTGAAACTCTCCGAATCACCGCAAACATGTTTGTTTGGCCCAACGGAGTGTATTGGCCACGTTTGTTGGTGTGCTTCATCGCAATGGTTCCGATGTGTCCGTTTGCGCGTTTCACGAAAATTGGGTGCCATTATCGCCCAACTTTAACTTCCGTAATGAAACTCTCTGAAACACCCCCAACATGTTTGCTTGGCCCAATGGAGTGTATTGGACGCGTTTGTTGGTGTGCTTCGAGGCAATGGTTCCGATGTGTCCGTTGGCGCGTTTCACGCAAATCGGTTGCCATTTTCGCACCATTTTTACTTCCGTAAATGAAACTCTCCGAAACACCCCATACATGTTTGTTTGGCCCAACGGAGTGTATTGGCCACGTTTGTTGGTATGCTTCAACGCAATGGTTCCGATGTGTCCATTGGCGCGTTTCACGCAAATCGGGTGCCGTTTTTGCACCACTTTTACTTCCGTAATGAAACTCTCCAAAACGCCCCAAACATGTTTGTTTCGTCCAACGGAGTGTATTGGACGCGTTTGTTGGTGTGCTCCAACGCAATGGTTCCGATGTGTCCGTTGGCGCGTTTCACGCAAATCGGATGCCGTTTTCGCACCACTTTTACATCCGTAATGAAAGTCTCCAAAACACCCCAAACATGTTTGTTTGGCCCAACAGAGTGTATTGGACGCGTTTGTTGGTGTGCTTCCCCGGAATGGTTCCGATGCGTCCGTTAGCGCGTTTCATGCAAATTTGTTGCTGTTTTCGCACCACTTTTACTTCCGTAATGAAACTCTCCGAAACACCCCAAACATGTTTGTTTGGTCCAACGGAGTGTACTAGACGCGTTTGTTGGTGTGCTTCAATGGAATGTTTCCGATGTGTCTGTTGGCGCGTTTTACGCAAATCGGGTACCGTTTTCGCACCACTTTTACTTTTGTAATGAAACTCTCCGAAGCACCCAAACATGTTTGATTGGTCCAACGGAATGTATTGGACGCGTTTGTTGGTGTGCTTCAACGGAATGATTCCGATGTGTCCGATGGCGCGTTTTAGACAAATCGGGTGCCGTTATCGCACCACTTTTACTTCCGTAATGAAACTCTCCGAAACATCCCAAACATGTTTGATTGCCCAACGAAGTGTATTGGACGCGTTTGTTGGTGTGCAACCTCGAATGGTTCCGATGTGTCCGTTGGCACGTTTCACGCAAATCGGTTGCCGTTTTCGGACCATTTTTACTTCCGTAATGAAACTCTCCGAAACACCCCAAAGATGTTTGTTTGGCCCAATGGAGTGTATTGGCCACGTTTGTTAGTGTGCTTCAACGCAATGGTATGTGTCCGTTGGCGCGTTTCACGCAAATCGGGTGCCGTTTTTGCACCACTTTTACTTTCGTAATGAAACTCTCCGAAGCACCCCAAACATGTTTGTTTGTCCCAATGGAGTGCATTGGACGTGTTTGTTGGTGTGCTTCAAGGCAATGGTTCCGATGTGTCCGTTGGCGCGTTTCACGCAAATCGGGTGCCGCTTTCGCACCACTTTTACTTCCGTAATGAAACTGTCCGAAGCACCCCAACATGTTTGTTTGGTCCAACGGAGTGTATTGGACGCGTTTGTTGGTGTGCTTCGACGGAATGAAACTGATGTGTCCGTTGGCGCGTTTCACGCAAATCGGGTGTCGTTTTCGCACTATTTTTACTTCCGTAATGAAACTCTTCGAAACACCCCAAACATGTTTGATTGGCCCAACGGAGTGTATTGGACGCGTTTGTTGGTGTGATTCAACGTAATGGTTCCGATGGGTCCGTTGGCGCGTTTCACGCAAATCGGGTGCCGTTTTTGCACCACTTTTACTTCCGTAATGAAACTCTCCGCAACACCCCAAACATGTTTGTTTCGTCCAACGGACGGTATTGGACGCGTTTGTTGGTGTGCTGCAACGCAATGGTTCCGATGTGTGCGTTGGCGCGTTTCACGCAAATCGGGTGCCGTTTTCGCACCACTTATACTTCCGTAATGACACTCTCCGAAACACCCCAAACATGTTTGTTTGGTCCAACAGAGTGTATTGGACGCGTTTGTTGGTGTGCTTCAACGCAATGGTTCCGATGTGTCCGTTGGCGCGTTTCACGCAAATCGGGTGCCGTTTTCGCACCACTTATACTTCCGTAATGACACTCTCCGAAACACCCCAAACATGCTTGTTTCGTCCAACGGACGGTATTGGACGCGTTTGTTGGTGTGCTGCAACGCAATGGTTCCGATGTGTCCGTTGGCGCGTTTCACGCAAATCGGGTGCCGTTTTCGCACCACTTATACTTCCGTAATGACACTCTCCGAAACACCCCAAACATGTTTGTTTGGTCCAACAGAGTGTATTGGACGCGTTTGTTGGTGTGCTTCAACGCAATAGTTCTGATGTGTCCGTTGGCGCGTTTCACGCAAATCGGGTGCCGTTTTTGCACCACTTATACTTCCGTAATGAAACTCTTCGAAACACCCCGAACATGTTTGAGTGGCCCAACGAAATGTATTGGACGCGTTTGTTGGTGTGCAACCTCGAATGGTTCCAATGTGTCCGTTGGCGCGTTTCACGCAAATTGATTGCCGTTTTCGCACCATTTTTACTTCCGTAATGAAACTCTCCGAAACACCCCAAACATGTTTGTTTGGCCCAACGGAGTGTATTGGCCACGTTTGTTGGTGTGCTTGAACGCAATGGTTCCGATGTGTCCGTTGGGGCGTTTCACGCAAATCGGGTGCCGTTTTTGCACTACTTTTACTTCTGTATTGAAACTCTCCGAAACACCCCAAACATGTTTGTTTTGTCCAACGGAGTGTATTGGACGCGTTTGTTTGTGTGCTTCCCCGGAATGGTTCCGATGTGTCCGTTGGCGCGTTTCACGCAAATCGGTTGCCGTTTTCGCATCATTTTTACTTTCGTAATGAAACTCTCCGGAACACCCCAAACATGTTTGTTTGGCCCAACGGAGTGTATTGGACGCGTTTGTTGGTGTGCTTCCCCGGAATGGTTCCGATGTGTCCGCTGGCGCGTTTCATGCAAATCGGTTGCTGTTTTCGTGCCACTTATACTTCCGTACCGAAACTCTCCGAAACACCCCAAACATGTTTGTCTCGTCCAACGGAGTGTGTTGGTTGCGTTTGTTGGTGTGCTTCAACGCAATGGTTCCGATGTGTCCGTTGGCGCGTTTCACGCAAATCGGGTGCCGTTTTCGCACCACTTATACTTCCGTAATGAAACTCTCCGAAACACCCCCAACATGTTTGTTTGGCCCAACGGAGTATATTGGACGCGTTTGTTGGTGTGCTTCCCCGGAATGGTTCCGATGTGTCCGTTAGCGCGTTTCATGCAAATCGGTTGCTGTTTTCGCACCACTTATACTTCCGTAATGAAACTATCCGAAACACTCCAAACATGTTTATTTGGTCAAACGGAGTGTACTTGACGCGTTTGTTGGTGTGCTTCAACAGAACCGTTCCGATGCGTCCGTTGGCGCCTTTCACGCAAATTGGGTGCCGTTTTCGCACCACTTTTACACCCGTAATGAAACTCTCCGAAACACCTCAAACATGTTGTTTGGCCCAACGGAGTGTATTGGACGCGTTTGTTGGTGTGCTTCAAGGCAATGGTTCCGATGTGTTCCTTGGCGCGTTTCACGCTAATCGGGTGTCGTTTTCGCACCACTTTTACTTCCGTAATGAAACTCTCTGAGGCACCCCAAACATGTTTGTTTGGTCCAATGGAGTGTATTGGACGCGTTTGTTGGTGTGCTTCAACGGAATGAATCCGATGTGTCCATTGGCGCCTTTCACGCAAATCGGGTGCCCTTATCGCACCACTTTTACTTCCGTAATGAACTCTCCGAAACACCCCAAACATGTTTGATTGGCCCAACGAAGTGTATTGGACGCGTTGGTTGGTGTGCTTCAAGGCAATGGTTCCGATGTGTTCCTTGGCGCGTTTCACGCAAATCGGGTGTCGTTTTCGCACCACTTTTACTTCCATAATGAAACTCTCCGAAACACCCCAAACATGTTTGATTGGCCCAACGAAGTGTATTGGACGCGTTGGTTGGTGTGCTTCCTCGAATGGTTCCGATGTGTCCGTTCGCGCGTTTCACGCAAATCGGGTGCCGTTTTCGCACCACATTTACATCCGTAATGAAACTCTCCGAAGCACCCAAACATGTTTGATTGGTCCAACGGAGTGTATTGGCCACGTTTGTTGGTGTGCTTCAACGCAATGCTTCCGATGTGTCCATTGGCGCGTCTCACGCAAATCGGGTGCCGTTTTTGCACCACTTTTACTTCCGTAATGAAAGTCTCCGAAACACCCCAAACATGTTTGTTTCGTCCAAACGGAGGGTATTGGACGCGTTTGTTGGTGTGCTTCAACGCAATGGTTCCGATGTGTCCGTTGGCGCGTTTCACGCAAATCGGGTGCCGTTTTCGCACCACTTTTACATCCGTAATGAAACTCTCCGAAACACCCCCAACATGTTTGTTTGGCCCAACGGAGTGTATTGGACGCGTTTGTTGGTGTGCTTCCCCAGAATGGTTCCGATGTGTCCGTTAGCGCGTTTCATGCAAATCGGTTGCTGTTTCCGCACCACTTATACATCCGTAAGGAAACTCTCCGAAACACCCCAAACATGTTTGTTTGGTCAAACGGAGTGTACTAGACGCGTTTGTTGGTGTGCTTCAACGGAATGGTTCCGATGTGTCCGTTTGCGCGTTGCACGCAAATCGGGTGCCGTTTTCGCACCACTTTTACTTCCGTAATGAAACTCTCCGAAACATCCCAAACATGTTTGTTTGGCCCAACGGAGTCTATTGGACGCGTTTGTTGGTGTGATTCAACGTAATGGTTCCGATGGGTCCGTTGGCGCCTTTCACGCAAATCGGGTGCCGTTTTCGCACCACTTTTACTTCCGTAATGAAACTCTCCGAAGCACCCCAAACATGTTTGTTTGGTCCAATGACGTGTATTGGACGCGTTTGTTGGTGTGCTTCAACGCAATGGTTCCGATGTGTCCGTTGGCGCGTTTCACGCAAATCGGGTGCCGTTTTTGCACCACTTATACTTCCATAACGAAACTCTCCGAAACACCCCGAACATGTTTGATTGGCCCAACGAAATGTATTGGACGCGTTTGTTGGTGTGCAACCTCGAATGGTTCCGATGTGTCCGTTGGCGCGTTTCACGCAAATCGATTGCCGTTTTCGCACCATTTTTACTTCCGTAATGAAACTCTCCGAAACACCCCAAACATGTTTGTTTGGCCCAACGGAGTGTATTGGCCACGTTTGTTGGTGTGCTTGAACGCAATGGTTCCGAAGTGTCCGTTGGGGCGTTTCACGCAAATCGGGTGCCGTTTTCGCACCACTTTTACATCCGTAATGAAACTCTCCGAAACACCTCAAACATGTTTGTTTGGCCCAACGGAGTGTATTGGACGCGTTTGTTGGTGTGCTTCAAGGCAATGGTTCCGATGTGTTCCTTGGCGCGTTTCACGCAAATCGGGTGTCGTTTTCACACCACTTTTACTTCCGTAATGAAACTCTCCGAAACACCCCAAACATGTTTGTTTTGTCCAACGGAGTGTATTGGACGCGTTTGTTTGTGTGCCTCAACGCAATGGTTCCGATGTGTCCGTTGGCGCGTTTCACGTAAATCGGGTGCCGTTTTCGCACCACTTTAACTTCCGTAATGAAACTCTCCGAAGCACCCAAACATGTTTGATTGGTCCAACGGAGTGTACTGGCCACGTTTGTTGGTGTGCTTCAACGCAATGGTTCCGATGTGTCCGTTGGCGCGTTTCACGCAAATCGGGTGCCGTTTTCGCACCACTTATACTTCCGTAATGAAACTCTCCGAAACACCCCCAACATGTTTGTTTGGCCCAACGGAGTATATTGGACGCGTTTGTTGGTGTGCTTCCCCGGAATGGTTCCGATGTGTCCGTTAGCGCGTTTCATGCAAATCGGTTGCTGTTTTCGCACCACTTATACTTCCGTAATGAAACTCTCCGAAACACTCCAAACATGTTTATTTGGTCAAACGGAGTGTACTAGACGCGTTTGTTGGTGTGCTTCAACAGAACCGTTCCGATGCGTCCGTTGGCGCCTTTCACACAAATTGGGTGCCGTTTTCGCACCACTTTTACACCCGTAATGAAACTCTCCGAAACACCTCAAACATGTTGTTTGGCCCAACGGAGTGTATTGGACGCGTTTGTTGGTGTGCTTCAAGGCAATGGTTCCGATGTGTTCCTTGGCGCGTTTCACGCAAATCGGGTGTCGTTTTCGCACCACTTTTACTTCCGTATTGAAACTCTCTGAGGCACCCCAAACATGTTTGTTTGGTCCAATGGAGTGTATTGGACGCGTTTGTTGGTGTGCTTCAACGGAATGAATCCGAGGTGTCCATTGGCGCCTTTCACGCAAATCGGGTGCCCTTATCGCACCACTTTTACTTCCGTAATGAAACTCTCCGAAACACCCCAAACATGTTTGATTGCCCAACGAAGTGTATTGGACGCGTTGGTTGGTGTGCTTCCTCGAATGGTTCCGATGTGTCCGTTCGCGCGTTTCACGCAAATCGGGTGCCGTTTTCGCACCACATTTACATCCGTAATGAAACTCTCCGAAGCACCCAAACATGTTTGATTGGTCCAACGGAGTGTATTGGCCACGTTTGTTGGTGTGCTTCAACGCAATGCTTCCGATGTGTCCATTGGCGCGTCTCACGCAAATCGGGTGCCGTTTTTGCACCACTTTTACTTCCGTAATGAAAGTCTCCGAAACACCCCAAACATGTTTGTTTCGTCCAAACGGAGGGTATTGGACGCGTTTGTTGGTGTGCTTCAACGCAATGGTTCCGATGTGTCCGTTGGCGCGTTTCACGCAAATCGGGTGCCGTTTTCGCACCACTTTTACATCCGTAATGAAACTCTCCGAAACACCCCCAACATGTTTGTTTGGCCCAACGGAGTGTATTGGACGCGTTTGTTGGTGTGCTTCCCCAGAATGGTTCCGATGTGTCCGTTAGCGCGTTTCATGCAAATCGGTTGCTGTTTCCGCACCACTTATACATCCGTAAGGAAACTCTCCGAAACACCCCAAACATGTTTGTTTGGTCAAACGGAGTGTACTAGACGCGTTTGTTGGTGTGCTTCAACGGAATGGTTCCGATGTGTCCGTTTGCGCGTTGCACGCAAATCGGGTGCCGTTTTCGCACCACTTTTACTTCCGTAATGAAACTCTCCGAAACATCCCAAACATGTTTGTTTGGCCCAACGGAGTCTATTGGACGCGTTTGTTGGTGTGATTCAACGTAATGGTTCCGATGGGTCCGTTGGCGCCTTTCACGCAAATCGGGTGCCGTTTTCGCACCACTTTTACTTCCGTAATGAAACTCTCCGAAGCACCCCAAACATGTTTGGACGCGTTTGTTGGTGTGCTTCAAGGCAATGGTTCCGATGTGTTCCTTGGCGCGTTTCACGCAAATCGGGTGTCGTTTTCGCACCACTTATACTTCCATAACGAAACTCTCCGAAACACCCCGAACATGTTTGATTGGCCCAACGAAATGTATTGGACGCGTTTGTCGGTGTGCAACCTCGAATGGTTCCGATGTGTCCGTTGGCGCGTTTCACGCAAATCGATTGCCGTTTTCGCACCATTTTTACTTCCGTAATGAAACTCTCCGAAACACCCCAAACATGTTTGTTTGGCCCAACGGAGTGTATTGGCCACGTTTGTTGGTGTGCTTGAACGCAATGGTTCCGAAGTGTCCGTTGGGGCGTTTCACGCAAATCGGGTGCCGTTTTCGCACCACTTTTACATCCGTAATGAAACTCTCCGAAACACCTCAGACATGTTTGTTTGGCCCAACGGAGTGTATTGGACGCGTTTGTTGGTGTGCTTCAAGGCAATGGTTCCGATGTGTTCCTTGGCGCGTTTCACGCAAATCGGGTGTCGTTTTCGCACCACTTTTACTTCCGTAATGAAACTCTCCGAAACACCCCAAACATGTTTGTTTTGTCCAACGGAGTGTATTGGACGCGTTTGTTTGTGTGCCTCAACGCAATGGTGCCGATGTGTCCGTTGGCGCGTTTCACGTAAATCGGGTGCCGTTTTCGCACCACTTTAACTTCCGTAATGAAACTCTCCGAAGCACCCAAACATGTTTGATTGGTCCAACGGAGTGTACTGGCCACGTTTGTTTGTGTGCTTCAACGCAGTGGTTCCGATGTGTCCTTTGGCGCGTTTCACGCAAATCGGGTGCCGTTTTCGCACCACTTTTACTTCCGTAATGAAACTCTCCGAAACACCCCAAACATGTTTGTTTGGCCCAACGGAGTCTATTGGACGCGTTTGTTGGTGTGATTCAACGTAATGGTTCCGATGGGTCCGTTGGCGCATTTCACGCAAATCGGGTGTCGTTTTCGCACCACTTTTACTTCCGTAATGAAACTCTCCGAAGCACCCCAAACATGTTTGTTTGGTCCAATGAAGTGTATTGGACGCGTTTGTTGGTGTGCTTCCACTCCGATGTGTCCGTTGGCGCGTTTCACGCAAATCGGGTGCCGTTTTCGCACCACTTTTACATCCGTAATGAAACTCTCCGAAACACCTCAAACATGTTTGTTTGGCCCAACGGAGTGTATTGGACGCGTTTGTTGGTGTGCTTCAAGGCAATGGTTCCGATGTGTTCCTTGGCGCGTTTCACGCAAATCGGGTGTCGTTTTCGCACCACTTTTACTTCCGTAATGACACTCTCCGAAACACCCCAAACATGTCTGGACGCGTTTGTTGGTGTGCTTCAACGCAATAGTTCCGATGTGTCCGTTGGCGCGTTTCACGCAAATCCGGTGCCGTTTTCGCACCACTTTTACTTCCGTAATGAAACTCTCCGAAGCACCCCAAACATGTTTGTTTGGTCCAATGACGTGTATTGGACGCGTTTGTTGGTGTGCTTCAACGCAATGGTTCCGATGTGTCCGTTGGCGCGTTTCACGCAAATCGGGTGCCGTTTTTGCACCACTTATACTTCCATAACGAAACTCTCCGAAACACCCCGAACATGTTTGATTGGCCCAACGAAATGTATTGGACGCGTTTGTTGGTGTGCAACCTCGAATGGTTCCGATGTGTCCGTTGGCGCGTTTCACGCAAATCGATTGCCGTTTTCGCACCATTTTTACTTCCGTAATGAAACTCTCCGAAACACCCCAAACATGTTTGTTTGGCCCAACGGAGTGTATTGGCCACGTTTGTTGGTGTGCTTGAACGCAATGGTTCCGAAGTGTCCGTTGGGGCGTTTCACGCAAATCGGGTGCCGTTTTCGCACCACTTTTACATCCGTAATGAAACTCGCCGAAACACCTCAAACATGTTTGTTTGGCCCAACGGAGTGTATTGGACGCGTTTGTTGGTGTGCTTCAAGGCAATGGTTCCGATGTGTTCCTTGGCGCGTTTCACGCAAATCGGGTGTCGTTTTCGCACCACTTTTACTTCCGTAATGAAACTCTCCGAAACACCCCAAACATGTTTGTTTTGTCCAATGGAGTGTATTGGACGCGTTTGTTTGTGTGCCTCGACGCAATGGTTCCGATGTGTCCGTTGGCGCGTTTCATGTAAATCGGGTGCCGTTTTCGCACCACTTTAACTTCCGTAATGAAACTCTCCGAAGCACCCAAACATGTTTGATTGGTCCAACGGAGTGTACTGGCCACGTTTGTTGGTGTGCTTCAACGCAGTGGTTCCGATGTGTCCGTTGGCGCGTTTCACGCAAATCGGGTGCCGTTTTCGCACCACTTTTACTTCCGTAATGAAACTCTCCGAAACACCCCAAACATGTTTGTTCGGCCCAACGGAGTCTATTGGACGCGTTTGTTGGTGTGATTCAACGTAATGGTTCCGATGGGTCCGTTGGCGCATTTCACGCAAATCGGGTGTCGTTTTCGCACCACTTTTACTTCCGTAATGAAACTCTCCGAAGCACCCCAAACATGTTTGTTTGGTCCAATGAAGTGTATTGGACGCGTTTGTTGGTGTGCTTCAACTCCGATGTGTCCGTTGGCGCGTTTCACGCAAATCGGGTGCCGTTTTCGCACCACTTTTACATCCGTAATGAAACTCTCCGAAACACCTCAAACATGTTTGTTTGGCCCAACGGAGTGTATTGGACGCGTTTGTTGGTGTGCTTCAAGGCAATGGTTCCAATGTGTTCCTTGGCGCCTTTCACGCAAATCGGTGCCCTTATCGCACCACTTTTACTTCCGTAATGAAACTCTCCGAAACACCCCAAACATGTTTGATTGGCCCAACGAAGTGTATTGGACGCGTTGGTTGGTGTGCAACCTCGAATGGTTCCGGTGTGTCCGTTGGCGCGTTTGACGCAAATCGGTTGCCGTTTTCGCACCATTTTTACTTCCGTAATGACACTCTCCGAAACACCCCAAACATGTTTGGACGCGTTTGTTGGTGTGCTTCAACGCAATAGTTCCGATGTGTCCGTTGGCGCGTTTCACGCAAATCCGGTGCCGTTTTCGCACCACTTTTACTTCCGTAATGACACTCTCCGAAACACCCCAAACATGTTTGGACGCGTTTGTTGGTGTGCTTCAAGGCAATGGTTCCGATGTGTTCCTTGGCGCGTTTCACGCAAATCGGGTGTCGTTTTCGCACCACTTTTACTTCCGTAATAAAACTCTCCGAGGCACCCCAAACATGTTTGTTTGGTCCAACGGAGTGTATTGGACGCGTTTGTTGGTGTGCTTCAACGGAATGAATCCGATGTGTCCATTGGCGCCTTTCACGCAAATCGGTGCCCTTATCGCACCACTTTTACTTCCGTAATGAAACTCTCCGAAACACCCCAAACATGTTTGATTGGCCCAACGAAGTGTATTGGACGCGTTGGTTGGTGTGCTTCCTCGAAAGGTTCCGATGTGTCCGTTGGCGCGTTTCACGCAAATCGGGTGCCGTTTTCGCACCACATTTACTTCCGTAATGAAACTCTCCGAAGCACCCAAACATGTTTGATTGGTCCAATGGAGTGTATTGGCCACGTTTGTTGGTGTGCATCAACGCAATGGTTCCGATGTGTCCGTTGGCGCGTTTCGCGCAAATCGGGTGCCGTTTTCGCACCACTTATACTTCTGTAATGAAACTCTCCGAAACACCCCGAACATGTTTGATTGGCCAACGAAATGTATTGGACGCGTTTGTTGGTGTGCAACCTCGAATGGTTCCGATGTGTCTGTTGGCGCGTTTCACGTAAATCGGTTGCCGTTTTCGCACCATTTTTGCTTCCGTAATGAAACTCTCCGAAACACCCCAAAAATGTTTGTTTGGCCCAACGGAGTGTATTGGCCACCTTTGTTGGTGTGCTTCAACGCAATGGTTCCGATGTGTCCGTTGGGGCGTTTCACGCAAATCGGGTGCCGTTTTTGCACTACTTTTACTTCCGTAATGAAACTCTCCGAAACACCCCAAACATGTTTGTTTTGTCCAACGGAGTGTATTGGACGCGTTTGTTTGTGTGCTTCAACGCAATGGTTCCGATGTGTCCGTTGGCGCGTTTCACGCAAATCGGGTGCCGTTTTCGCACCACTTTTACTTCCGTAATTAAACTCTCCGAAGCACCCAAACATGTTTGATTGGTCCAACAGAGTGTATTGGCCACGTTTGTTGGTGTGCTTCAACACAGTGGTTCCGATGTGTCCCTTCGCGCGTTTCACGCAAATCGGGTGCCGTTTTCGCACCACTTTTACTTTCGTAATGAAACTCTCCGAAGCATCCAAACATGTTTGATTGGTCCAATGGAGTGTATTGGCCATGTTTGTTGGTGTGCTTCAACGCAATGGTTCCGATGTGTCCGTTGGCGCGTTTGACGCAAATCGGGTGCCTTTTTTGCACCACTTTTACTTCAGTAATGAAACTCTCCGAAACACCCCAAACATGTTTGTTTCGTCCAACGGAGGGTATTGGACGCGTTTTTTGGTGTGCTTCAACCTAATGGTTCCGATGTGTCCGTTGGCGCGTTTGCAAATCGGGTGCCGTTTTCGCACCACTTATACTTCCGTAATGACACTCTCCAAAACACCCCAAACATGTTTGTTTGGTCCAACAGAGTGTATTGGACGCGTTTGTTGGTGTTCATCAATGCAATGGTTCTCATGTGTCCGTTGGCGCGTTTCACGCAAATCGGGTGCCGTTTTCGCACTACTTTTACATCCGTAATGAAACACTCCGAAACACCCCAAACATGTTTGTTTTGTCCAACGAAGTGTATTGGAAGCGTTTGTTGGTGTGCTTCCCCGGAATGGTTCCGATGTGTCCGTTAGCGCGTTTCATGCAAATCGGTTGCTGTTTCCGCACCACTTATACTTAAGGAAACTCTCCGAAACACCCCAAACATGTTTGTTTGGTCAAACGGAGTGTACTAGACGCGTTTGTTGGTGTGCTTCAACGGAATGGTTCCGATGTGTCCGTTTGCGCGTTACACGCAAATCGGGTGCCGTTTTCGCACCACTTTTACTTCCGTAATGAAACTCTCCGAAACACCCCAAACATGTTTGTTTGGCCCAACGGAGTCTATTGGACGCGTTTGTTGGTGTGATTCAACGTAATGGTTCCGATGGGTCCGTTGGCGCCTTTCACGCAAATCGGGTGCCGTTTTCGCACCACTTTTACTTCCGTAATGAAACTCTCCGAAGCAACCAAACTTGTTTGTTTGGTCCAATGAAGTGTATTGGACGCGTTTGTTGGTGTGCTTCAACGCAATGGTTCCCATGTGTCCGTTGGCGCGTTTCACGCAAATCGGGTGCCGTTTTCGCACCACTTTTACATCCGTAATGAAACTCTCCGAAACACCCCCAACATGTTTGTTTGGCCCAACGGAGTGTATTGGACGCGTTTGTTGGTGTGCTTCCCCAGAATGGTTCCGATGTGTCCGTTAGCGCGTTTCATGCAAATCGGTTGCTGTTTCCGCACCACTTATACATCCGTAAGGAAACTCTCCGAAACACCCCAAACATGTTTGTTTGGTCAAACGGAGTGTACTAGACGCGTTTGTTGGTGTGCTTCAACGGAATGGTTCCGATGTGTCCGTTTGCGCGTGGCACGCAAATCGGGTGCCGTTTTCGCACCACTTTTACTTCCGTAATGAAACTCTCCGAAACATCCCAAACATGTTTGTTTGGCCCAACGGAGTCTATTGGACGCATTTGTTGGTGTGATTCAACGTAATGGTTCCGATGGGTCCGTTGGCGCCTTTCACGCAAATCGGGTGCCGTTTTCGCACCACTTTTACTTCCGTAATGAAACTCTCCGAAGCACCCCAAACATGTTTGTTTGGTCCAATGACGTGTATTGGACGCGTTTGTTGGTGTGCTTCAACGCAATGGTTCCGATGTGTCCGTTGGCGCGTTTCACGCAAATCGGGTGCCGTTTTTGCACCACTTATACTTCCATAACGAAACTCTCCGAAACACCCCGAACATGTTTGATTGGCCCAACGAAATGTATTGGACGTGTTTGTTGGTGTGCAACCTCGAATGGTTCCGATGTGTCCGTTGGCGCGTTTCACGCAAATCGATTGCCGTTTTCTCACCATTTTTACTTCCGTAATGAAACTCTCCGAAACACCCCAAACATGTTTGTTTGGCCCAACGGAGTGTATTGGCCACGTTTGTTGGTGTGCTTGAACGCAATGGTTCCGAAGTGTCCGTTGGGGCGTTTCACGCAAATCGGGTGCCGTTTTCGCACCACTTTTACATCCGTAATGAAACTCTCCGAAACACCTCAAACATGTTTGTTTGGCCCAACGGAGTGTATTGGACGCGTTTGTTGGTGTGCTTCAAGGCAATGGTTCCGATGTGTTCCTTGGCGCGTTTCACGCAAATCGGGTGTCGTTTTCGCACCACTTTTACTTCCGTAATGAAACTCTCCGAAACACCCCAAACATGTTTGTTTTGTCCAACGGAGTGTATTGGACGCGTTTGTTTGTGTGCCTCAACGCAATGGTTCCGATGTGTCCGTTGGCGCGTTTCACGTAAATCGGGTGCCGTTTTCGCACCACTTAACTTCCGTAATGAAACTCTCCGAAGCACCCAAACATGTTTGATTGGTCCAACGGAGTGTACTGGCCACGTTTGTTGGTGTGCTTCAACGCAGTGGTTCCGATGTGTCCGTTGGCGCGTTTCACGCAAATCGGGTGCCGTTTTCGCACCACTTTTACTTCCGTAATGAAACTCTCCGAAACACCCCAAACATGTTTGTTTGGCCCAACGGAGTCTATTGGACGCGTTTGTTGGTGTGATTCAACGTAATGGTTCCGATGGGTCCGTTGGCGCATTTCACGCAAATCGGGTGTCGTTTTCGCACCACTTTTACTTCCGTAATGAAACTCTCCGAAGCACCCCAAACATGTTTGTTTGGTCCAATGAAGTGTATTGGACGCGTTTGTTGGTGTGCTTCAACTCCGATGTGTCCGTTGGCGCGTTTCACGCAAATCGGGTGCCGTTTTCGCACCACTTTTACATCCGTAATGAAACTCTCCGAAACACCTCAAACATGTTTGTTTGGCCCAACGGAGTGTATTGGACGCGTTTGTTGGTGTGCTTCAAGGCAATGGTTCCGATGTGTTCCTTGGCGCGTTTCACGCAAATCGGGTGTCGTTTTCGCACCACTTTTACTTCCGTAATGAAACTCTCCGAAACACCCCAAACATGTTTGTTTTGTCCAACGGAGTGTATTGGACGCGTTTGTTTGTGTGCCTCAACGCAATGGTTCCGATGTGTCCGTTGGCGCGTTTCACGTAAATCGGGTGCCGTTTTCGCACCACTTAACTTCCGTAATGAAACTCTCCGAAGCACCCAAACATGTTTGATTGGTCCAACGGAGTGTACTGGCCACGTTTGTTGGTGTGCTTCAACGCAGTGGTTCCGATGTGTCCGTTGGCGCGTTTCACGCAAATCGGGTGCCGTTTTCGCACCACTTTTACTTCCGTAATGAAACTCTCCGAAACACCCCAAACATGTTTGTTTGGTCCAATGACGTGTATTGGACGCGTTTGTTGGTGTGCTTCAAGGCAATGGTTCCGATGTGTCCGTTGGCGCGTTTCACGCAAATCGGGTGCCGTTTTTGCACCACTTATACTTCCATAACGAAACTCTCCGAAACACCCCGAACATGTTTGATTGGCCCAACGAAATGTATTGGACGCGTTTGTTGGTGTGCAACCTCGAATGGTTCCGATGTGTCCGTTGGCGCGTTTCACGCAAATCGATTGCCGTTTTCGCACCATTTTTACTTCCGTAATGAAACTCTCCGAAACACCCCAAACATGTTTGTTTGGCCCAACGGAGTGTATTGGCCACGTTTGTTGGTGTGCTTGAACGCAATGGTTCCGAAGTGTCCGTTGGGGCGTTTCACGCAAATCGGGTGCCGTTTTCGCACCACTTTTACATCCGTAATGAAACTCTCCGAAACACCTCAAACATGTTTGTTTGGCCCAACGGAGTGTATTGGACGCGTTTGTTGGTGTGCTTCAAGGCAATGGTTCCGATGTGTTCCTTGGCGCGTTTCACGCAAATCGGGTGTCGTTTTCGCACCACTTTTACTTCCGTAATGAAACTCTCCGAAACACCCCAAACATGTTTGTTTTGTCCAACGGAGTGTATTGGACGCGTTTGTTTGTGTGCCTCAACGCAATAGTTCCGATGTGTCCGTTGGCGCGTTTCACGTAAATCGGGTGCCTTTTTCGCACCACTTAACTTCCGTAATGAAACTCTCCGAAGCACCCAAACATGTTTGATTGGTCCAACGGAGTGTACTGGCCACGTTTGTTGGTGTGCTTCAACGCAGTGGTTCCGATGTGTCCGTTGGCGCGTTTCACGCAAATCGGGTGCCGTTTTCGCACCACTTTTACTTCCGTAATGAAACTCTCCGAAACACCCCAAACATGTTTGTTTGGCCCAACGGAGTCTATTGGACGCGTTTGTTGGTGTGATTCAACGTAATGGTTCCGATGGGTCCGTTGGCGCATTTCACGCAAATCGGGTGTCGTTTTCGCACCACTTTTACTTCCGTAATGAAACTCTCCGAAGCACCCCAAACATGTTTGTTTGGTCCAATGAAGTGTATTGGACGCGTTTGTTGGTGTGCTTCAACTCCGATGTGTCCGTTGGCGCGTTTCACGCAAATCGGGTGCCGTTTTCGCACCACTTTTACATCCGTAATGAAACTCTCCGAAACACCTCAAACATGTTTGTTTGGCCCAACGGAGTGTATTGGACGCGTTTGTTGGTGTGCTTCAAGGCAATGGTTCCGATGTGTTCCTTGGCGCGTTTCACGCAAATCGGGTGTCGTTTTCGCACCACTTTTACTTCCGTAATGAAACTCTCCGAAACACCCCAAACATGTTTGTTTTGTCCAACGGAGTGTATTGGACGCGTTTGTTTGTGTGCCTCAACGCAATGGTTCCGATGTGTCCGTTGGCGCGTTTCACGTAAATCGGGTGCCGTTTTCGCACCACTTAACTTCCGTAATGAAACTCTCCGAAGCACCCAAACATGTTTGATTGGTCCAACGGAGTGTACTGGCCACGTTTGTTGGTGTGCTTCAACGCAGTGGTTCCGATGTGTCCGTTGGCGCGTTTCACGCAAATCGGGTGCCGTTTTCGCACCACTTTTACTTCCGTAATGAAACTCTCCGAAACACCCCAAACATGTTTGTTTGGCCCAACGGAGTCTATTGGACGCGTTTGTTGGTGTGATTCAACGTAATGGTTCCGATGGGTCCGTTGGCGCATTTCACGCAAATCGGGTGTCGTTTTCGCACCACTTTTACTTCCGTAATGAAACTCTCCGAAGCACCCCAAACATGTTTGTTTGGTCCAATGAAGTGTATTGGACGCGTTTGTTGGTGTGCTTCAACTCCGATGTGTCTGTTGGCGCGTTTCACGCAAATCGGGTGCCGTTTTCGCACCACTTTTACATCCGTAATGAAACTCTCCGAAACACCTCAAACATGTTTGTTTGGCCCAACGGAGTGTATTGGACGCGTTTGTTGGCGTGCTTCAAGGCAATGGTTCCGATGTGTTCCTTGGCGCGTTTCACGCAAATCGGGTGTCGTTTTCGCACCACTTTTACTTCCGTAATGACACTCTCCGAAACACCCCAAACATGTCTGGACGCGTTTGTTGGTGTGCTTCAACGCAATAGTTCCGATGTGTCCGTTGGCGCGTTTCACGCAAATCCGGTGCCGTTTTCGCACCACTTTTACTTCCGTAATGAAACTCTCCGAAGCACCCCAAACATGTTTGTTTGGTCCAATGACGTGTATTGGACGCGTTTGTTGGTGTGCTTCAAGGCAATGGTTCCGATGTGTCCGTTGGCGCGTTTCACGCAAATCGGGTGCCGTTTTTGCACCACTTATACTTCCATAACGAAACTCTCCGAAACACCCCGAACATGTTTGATTGGCCCAACGAAATGTATTGGACGCGTTTGTTGGTGTGCAACCTCGAATGGTTCCGATGTGTCCGTTGGCGCGTTTCACGCAAATCGATTGCCGTTTTCGCACCATTTTTACTTCCGTAATGAAACTCTCCGAAACACCCCAAACATGTTTGTTTGGCCCAACGGAGTGTATTGGCCACGTTTGTTGGTGTGCTTGAACGCAATGGTTCCGAAGTGTCCGTTGGGGCGTTTCACGCAAATCGGGTGCCGTTTTCGCACCACTTTTACATCCGTAATGAAACTCTCCGAAACACCTCAAACATGTTTGTTTGGCCCAACGGAGTGTATTGGACGCGTTTGTTGGTGTGCTTCAAGGCAATGGTTCCGATGTGTTCCTTGGCGCGTTTCACGCAAATCGGGTGTCGTTTTCGCACCACTTTTACTTCCGTAATGAAACTCTCCGAAACACCCCAAACATGTTTGTTTTGTCCAACGGAGTGTATTGGACGCGTTTGTTTGTGTGCCTCGACGCAATGGTTCCGATGTGTCCGTTGGCGCGTTTCATGTAAATCGGGTGCCGTTTTCGCACCACTTTAACTTCCGTAATGAAACTCTCCGAAGCACCCAAACATGTTTGATTGGTCCAACGGAGTGTACTGGCCACGTTTGTTGGTGTGCTTCAACGCAGTGGTTCCGATGTGTCCGTTGGCGCGTTTCACGCAAATCGGGTGCCGTTTTCGCACCACTTTTACTTCCGTAATGAAACTCTCCGAAACACCCCAAACATGTTTGTTTGGCCCAACGGAGTGTATTGGACGCGTTTGTTGGTGTGCTTCAAGGCAATGGTTCCGATGTGTTCCTTGGCGCGTTTCACGCAAATCGGGTGTCGTTTTCGCACCACTTTTACTTCCGTAATGACACTCTCCGAAACACCCCAAACATGTTTGTTTGGCCAACGGAGTTATTGGACGCGTTTGTTGGTGTGATTCACGTAATGGTTCCGATGGTCCGTTGGCGCATTTCACGCAAATCGGGTGTCGTTTTCGCACCACTTTTACTTCCGTAAGAAACTCTCCGAAACACCCCAAACATGTTTGTTTGGTCAACGGAGTGTACTGACGCGTTTGTTGGTGTGCTTCAACGGAATGGTTCCGATGTGTCCGTTTGCGCGTGCACGCAAATCGGGTGCCGTTTTCGCACCACTTTTACTTCCGTAATGAAACTCTCCGAAACATCCCAAACATGTTTGTTTGCACGGTCTATTGGACGTTTGTTGGTGTGTTCAACGTAATGGTTCCGATGGGTCCGTTGGCGCTTTCACGCAAATCGGGTGCCGTTTTCGCACCACTTTTACTTCCGTAATGAAACTCTCCGAAGCACCCCAAACATGTTTGTTTGGTCCAATGACGTGTATTGGACGCGTTTGTTGGTGTGCTTCAACGCAATGGTTCCGATGTGTCCGTTGGCGCGTTTCACGCAAATCGGGTGCCGTTTTTGCACCACTTATACTTCCATAACGAAACTCTCCGAAACACCCCGAACATGTTTGATTGGCCCAACGAAATGTATTGGACGCGTTTGTTGGTGTGCAACCTCGAATGGTTCCGATGTGTCCGTTGGCGCGTTTCACGCAAATCGATTGCCGTTTTCGCACCATTTTTACTTCCGTAATGAAACTCTCCGAAACACCCCAAACATGTTTGTTTGGCCCAACGGAGTGTATTGGCCACGTTTGTTGGTGTGCTTGAACGCAATGGTTCCGAAGTGTCCGTTGGGGCGTTTCACGCAAATCGGGTGCCGTTTTCGCACCACTTTTACATCCGTAATGAAACTCTCCGAAACACCTCAAACATGTTTGTTTGGCCCAACGGAGTGTATTGGACGCGTTTGTTGGTGTGCTTCAAGGCAATGGTTCCGATGTGTTCCTTGGCGCGTTTCACGCAAATCGGGTGTCGTTTTCGCACCACTTTTACTTCCGTAATGAAACTCTCCGAAACACCCCAAACATGTTTGTTTTGTCCAACGGAGTGTATTGGACGCGTTTGTTTGTGTGCCTCAACGCAATGGTTCCGATGTGTCCGTTGGCGCGTTTCACGTAAATCGGGTGCCGTTTTCGCACCACTTAACTTCCGTAATGAAACTCTCCGAAGCACCCAAACATGTTTGATTGGTCCAACGGAGTGTACTGGCCACGTTTGTTGGTGTGCTTCAACGCAGTGGTTCCGATGTGTCCGTTGGCGCGTTTCACGCAAATCGGGTGCCGTTTTCGCACCACTTTTACTTCCGTAATGAAACTCTCCGAAACACCCCAAACATGTTTGTTTGGCCCAACGGAGTCTATTGGACGCGTTTGTTGGTGTGATTCAACGTAATGGTTCCGATGGGTCCGTTGGCGCATTTCACGCAAATCGGGTGTCGTTTTCGCACCACTTTTACTTCCGTAATGAAACCCTCCGAAGCACCCCAAACATGTTTGTTTGGTCCAATGAAGTGTATTGGACGCGTTTGTTGGTGTGCTTCAACTCCGATGTGTCCGTTGGCGCGTTTCACGCAAATCGGGTGCCGTTTTCGCACCACTTTTACATCCGTAATGAAACTCTCCGAAACACCTCAAACATGTTTGTTTGGCCCAACGGAGTGTATTGGACGCGTTTGTTGGTGTGCTTCAAGGCAATGGTTCCGATGTGTTCCTTGGCGCGTTTCACGCAAATCGGGTGTCGTTTTCGCACCACTTTTACTTCCGTAATGAAACTCTCCGAAACACCCCAAACATGTTTGTTTTGTCCAACGGAGTGTATTGGACGCGTTTGTTTGTGTGCCTCAACGCAATGGTTCCGATGTGTCCGTTGGCGCGTTTCACGTAAATCGGGTGCCGTTTTCGCACCACTTAACTTCCGTAATGAAACTCTCCGAAGCACCCAAACATGTTTGATTGGTCCAACGGAGTGTACTGGCCACGTTTGTTGGTGTGCTTCAACGCAGTGGTTCCGATGTGTCCGTTGGCGCGTTTCACGCAAATCGGGTGCCGTTTTCGCACCACTTTTACTTCCGTAATGAAACTCTCCGAAACACCCCAAACATGTTTGTTTGGTCCAATGACGTGTATTGGACGCGTTTGTTGGTGTGCTTCAAGGCAATGGTTCCGATGTGTCCGTTGGCGCGTTTCACGCAAATCGGGTGCCGTTTTTGCACCACTTATACTTCCATAACGAAACTCTCCGAAACACCCCGAACATGTTTGATTGGCCCAACGAAATGTATTGGACGCGTTTGTTGGTGTGCAACCTCGAATGGTTCCGATGTGTCCGTTGGCGCGTTTCACGCAAATCGATTGCCGTTTTCGCACCATTTTTACTTCCGTAATGAAACTCTCCGAAACACCCCAAACATGTTTGTTTGGCCCAACGGAGTGTATTGGCCACGTTTGTTGGTGTGCTTGAACGCAATGGTTCCGAAGTGTCCGTTGGGGCGTTTCACGCAAATCGGGTGCCGTTTTCGCACCACTTTTACATCCGTAATGAAACTCTCCGAAACACCTCAAACATGTTTGTTTGGCCCAACGGAGTGTATTGGACGCGTTTGTTGGTGTGCTTCAAGGCAATGGTTCCGATGTGTTCCTTGGCGCGTTTCACGCAAATCGGGTGTCGTTTTCGCACCACTTTTACTTCCGTAATGAAACTCTCCGAAACACCCCAAACATGTTTGTTTTGTCCAACGGAGTGTATTGGACGCGTTTGTTTGTGTGCCTCAACGCAATAGTTCCGATGTGTCCGTTGGCGCGTTTCACGTAAATCGGGTGCCTTTTTCGCACCACTTAACTTCCGTAATGAAACTCTCCGAAGCACCCAAACATGTTTGATTGGTCCAACGGAGTGTACTGGCCACGTTTGTTGGTGTGCTTCAACGCAGTGGTTCCGATGTGTCCGTTGGCGCGTTTCACGCAAATCGGGTGCCGTTTTCGCACCACTTTTACTTCCGTAATGAAACTCTCCGAAACACCCCAAACATGTTTGTTTGGCCCAACGGAGTCTATTGGACGCGTTTGTTGGTGTGATTCAACGTAATGGTTCCGATGGGTCCGTTGGCGCATTTCACGCAAATCGGGTGTCGTTTTCGCACCACTTTTACTTCCGTAATGAAACTCTCCGAAGCACCCCAAACATGTTTGTTTGGTCCAATGAAGTGTATTGGACGCGTTTGTTGGTGTGCTTCAACTCCGATGTGTCCGTTGGCGCGTTTCACGCAAATCGGGTGCCGTTTTCGCACCACTTTTACATCCGTAATGAAACTCTCCGAAACACCTCAAACATGTTTGTTTGGCCCAACGGAGTGTATTGGACGCGTTTGTTGGTGTGCTTCAAGGCAATGGTTCCGATGTGTTCCTTGGCGCGTTTCACGCAAATCGGGTGTCGTTTTCGCACCACTTTTACTTCCGTAATGAAACTCTCCGAAACACCCCAAACATGTTTGTTTTGTCCAACGGAGTGTATGGGACGCGTTTGTTTGTGTGCCTCAACGCAATGGTTCCGATGTGTCCGTTGGCGCGTTTCACGTAAATCGGGTGCCGTTTTCGCACCACTTAACTTCCGTAATGAAACTCTCCGAAGCACCCAAACATGTTTGATTGGTCCAACGGAGTGTACTGGCCACGTTTGTTGGTGTGCTTCAACGCAGTGGTTCCGATGTGTCCGTTGGCGCGTTTCACGCAAATCGGATGCCGTTTTCGCACCACTTTTACTTCCGTAATGAAACTCTCCGAAACACCCCAAACATGTTTGTTTGGCCCAACGGAGTCTATTGGACGCGTTTGTTGGTGTGATTCAACGTAATGGTTCCGATGGGTCCGTTGGCGCATTTCACGCAAATCGGGTGTCGTTTTCGCACCACTTTTACTTCCGTAATGAAACTCTCCGAAGCACCCCAAACATGTTTGTTTGGTCCAATGAAGTGTATTGGACGCGTTTGTTGGTGTGCTTCAACTCCGATGTGTCCGTTGGCGCGTTTCACGCAAATCGGGTGCCGTTTTCGCACCACTTTTACATCCGTAATGAAACTCTCCGAAACACCTCAAACATGTTTGTTTGGCCCAACGGAGTGTATTGGACGCGTTTGTTGGCGTGCTTCAAGGCAATGGTTCCGATATGTTCCTTGGCGCGTTTCACGCAAATCGGGTGTCGTTTTCGCACCACTTTTACTTCCGTAATGACACTCTCCGAAACACCCCAAACATGTCTGGACGCGTTTGTTGGTGTGCTTCAACGCAATAGTTCCGATGTGTCCGTTGGCGCGTTTCACGCAAATCCGGTGCCGTTTTCGCACCACTTTTACTTCCGTAATGAAACTCTCCGAAGCACCCCAAACATGTTTGTTTGGTCCAATGACGTGTATTGGACGCGTTTGTTGGTGTGCTTCAAGGCAATGGTTCCGATGTGTCCGTTGGCGCGTTTCACGCAAATCGGGTGCCGTTTTTGCACCACTTATACTTCCATAACGAAACTCTCCGAAACACCCCGAACATGTTTGATTGGCCCAACGAAATGTATTGGACGCGTTTGTTGGTGTGCAACCTCGAATGGTTCCGATGTGTCCGTTGGCGCGTTTCACGCAAATCGATTGCCGTTTTCGCACCATTTTTACTTCCGTAATGAAACTCTCCGAAACACCCCAAACATGTTTGTTTGGCCCAACGGAGTGTATTGGCCACGTTTGTTGGTGTGCTTGAACGCAATGGTTCCGAAGTGTCCGTTGGGGCGTTTCACGCAAATCGGGTGCCGTTTTCGCACCACTTTTACATCCGTAATGAAACTCTCCGAAACACCTCAAACATGTTTGTTTGGCCCAACGGAGTGTATTGGACGCGTTTGTTGGTGTGCTTCAAGGCAATGGTTCCGATGTGTTCCTTGGCGCGTTTCACGCAAATCGGGTGTCGTTTTCGCACCACTTTTACTTCCGTAATGAAACTCTCCGAAACACCCCAAACATGTTTGTTTTGTCCAACGGAGTGTATTGGACGCGTTTGTTTGTGTGCCTCGACGCAATGGTTCCGATGTGTCCGTTGGCGCGTTTCATGTAAATCGGGTGCCGTTTTCGCACCACTTTAACTTCCGTAATGAAACTCTCCGAAGCACCCAAACATGTTTGATTGGTCCAACGGAGTGTACTGGCCACGTTTGTTGGTGTGCTTCAACGCAGTGGTTCCGATGTGTCCGTTGGCGCGTTTCACGCAAATCGGGTGCCGTTTTCGCACCACTTTTACTTCCGTAATGAAACTCTCCGAAACACCCCAAACATGTTTGTTTGGCCCAACGGAGTGTATTGGACGCGTTTGTTGGTGTGCTTCAAGGCAATGGTTCCGATGTGTTCCTTGGCGCGTTTCACGCAAATCGGGTGTCGTTTTCGCACCACTTTTACTTCCGTAATGACACTCTCCGAAACACCCCAAACATGTCTGGACGTGTTTGTTGGTGTGCTTCAACGCAATAGTTCCGATGTGTCCGTTGGCGCGTTTCACGCAAATCCGGTGCCGTTTTCGCACCACTTTTACTTCCGTAATGAAACTCTCCGAAGCACCCAAACATGTTTGTTTGGTCCAATGACGTGTATTGGACGCGTTTGTTGGTGTGCTTCAAGGCAATGGTTCCGATGTGTCCGTTGGCGCGTTTCACGCAAATCGGGTGCCGTTTTTGCACCACTTATACTTCCATAACGAAACTCTCCGAAACACCCCGAACATGTTTGATTGGCCCAACGAAATGTATTGGACGCGTTTGTTGGTGTGCAACCTCGAATGGTTCCGATGTGTCCGTTGGCGCGTTTCACGCAAATCGATTGCCGTTTTCGCACCATTTTTACTTCCGTAATGAAACTCTCCGAAACACCCCAAACATGTTTGTTTGGCCCAACGGAGTGTATTGGCCACGTTTGTTGGTGTGCTTGAACGCAATGGTTCCGAAGTGTCCGTTGGGGCGTTTCACGCAAATCGGGTGCCGTTTTCGCACCACTTTTACATCCGTAATGAAAACTCTCCGAAACACCTCAAACATGTTTGTTTGGCCCAACGGAGTGTATTGGACGCGTTTTTTGGTGTGCTTCAAGGCAATGGTTCCGATGTGTTCCTTGGCGCGTTTCACGCAAATCGGGTGTCGTTTTCGCACCACTTTTACTTCCGTAATGAAACTCTCCGAAACACCCCAAACATGTTTGTTTTGTCCAACGGAGTGTATTGGACGCGTTTGTTTTGGTGTGCCTCAACGCAATGGTTCCGATGTGTCCGTTGGCGCGTTTCACGTAAATCGGGTGCCGTTTTCGCACCACTTAACTTCCGTAATGAAACTCTCCGAAGCACCCAAACATGTT
>LFJQ01000155.1:0-62500 GCA_001182835.1 Oropetium thomaeum | reverse complement strand
ATGAATCCTATGTCCTGATCTTTAAAAAAATAAAAATAAAAACTATGCCCAACTGCCAACGCCCAACGCTCAACACTCCAACATCCTAGCCGTCGCTCACTCACTCTCCCTCCCTCTCACGGTGCCATGCCGCCGGCTGCCGCTCTCCCACTCTTGGTCAGCCGCCATGGGCCAGGCCGCCCCTCCCTCGTCTAGGTGCCCGTCACCGACCAGGCGACCACGACTCTACTTTCTCCTTCTCTTGTCTAAGTGTGTTGCCTTCAGCCTCCACTCTGCTCCGTTTAGGGTTTAGGGTTTAGGATTTGGGGTTTGGGGTTTAGGGTTTAGGGTCCCTCCACACTGCTCCGTTAGTCTGGTTGTCCCTCATTCCCTCTCGCTGGCTCTCCAACTCGCCGCCGTCGGGGCTCACAACCGGCGTGTCCGTCAGCACAGAGAACCAGATCGAGCTATTGGAGTTAATGGGTATGGATACCCATTAACTCCGATAGACCCAACGGGTTTGGGTCTGGGGTGAATTCTTCACCTGTGACGTCTTTCGGGTCACTTGTGGGGGATTCCTCTCTTTGTGAGTGCGGATTTGAAGAGATGAAACCCAGCAGGTTTCCACCCGTTGCGATCCTTACTCAAAGTTCTTGCGAAGAATTATTTTTTACTAGAGCCACTCTTGAATTATTTTATTTATTTTCTACTAGCACCGCTCGAATCCTTGAATCATCAAGCTTTAAGGTTGCTTGACATTTTTTGTTGGACAACTTTGCCTCGTACTTAATGTTGCACGCTTTGCACATATTTGTCATTGAACCTTGAATATTTTCTATAACAGGGGTAATCGTTGTATCCAATCCTATCGGCGTGTAACACATTTAAAAAATGTTGATTTGGAGGGATGTTAGAAAGTAAAAAATTTGCCTCACAATTAAATTTGATTTGGAGGGACGTTATAAGCATGTGACCAATTAGAGCGATGTGCTCCGGAAACATGAACTCGTCCAGCGAATCGCGGCACGTTCTTAAAAGACCATTATCCTCCCTTGAACTATACTTAAGAGACCGGATAACCCCTGAACTAATGTTTTGCTTTTCTACCAACACTTTGTTAATCTGGTTCATAACACCCTTCTAAGCTGTTTACTAATCCCGAGCTGCTGACGTGTGCAAGGATTTAGCCAGGATCGTCATCTCATCACAACATACATGGCAAGGCAAGGTGTGCGCTTGCGCAGTGCGGCTAGTTTTTCTCCTATCTGATGGTTCCCTGTGCTGCCCTGTTTCGTTTTCATCTAGTCATGTTGCGGCGCTGCTTAGACGGTTAGAGTTGTTAGCGCGTAAATCTGTAGCCTGGCAATCTTCAGGAGAGTATGGTGCAAGGTCATGCCTGTATTCGGCGAGCTCAAGGAGAGGATGGCTCAGAGATCTCCCGTGGGCCCCTCCCTCCCCGTACAGTCCGTAGGGGCCTGTTTGATGGCTATTTTGCTGGGTCATTGGGTCGATGCTAGATTGAATGGATAATTTCAGTTGATTTTTGTGTCTGATATATTATTCCCCTGTTCTGACTGAACTTGTTCTTGCATCCCCCTCCCCCCTTCTAACTGAAGTGAAGATGACCAAAAAGAATAGGATTTGGCATTCTAGATTGGGTAGAAGGAAGGCAACGAGTTGGCAAGTTAGAAGAAACAATGGAAGATTTGTGTGTCCTTGTCTGCTTATGATGTAATCAACAATGAAAGAAATGGCACAGGCGCACATCTTGCTTTGCAACATGTATCGTGCTAAGATGGCGATCCTGGCTATATCCCTGCGCACGTCAGCAATTCAGGATTAGTAGACAGCTTAAAGGGGTGTTATGAACCGGGTTAACAAAGTGCAGGCATGTGTTGGGTTGCCTTATTGTTCCCTCCTTAGTTCACCTTATTGATAGTTATGTTGATGACCAAAAGTAGCCTTGCTTAGATGATGCTTGTCCTATGTACTTTTTATGCATCAATTTCATATATTAACTTCAGACACCTAGCCTAGCAAAGGCATATGAGCTCTTGCAATTCAAAGAAACTAATGACTGATGTGCAGTGTTCGAGAACTCTCACCTTTGACATGGCTTCCTAATTTCTACTGGCTAACTTTATGCCCTTAGCAAGGGATACGGATCCTCAGCAGTAACGCCTAGTCACTGATATGGGGACCGATCCCACATGTCGGTGACCGTAACTGTAGGACATTAACTGTAGAAGATCCGCATCCCGTAGCAAGTTCAATGTTTTAAATTGTGTATATATGTCATTAGTTCCATATAGTTAATGCCGAAAAACAGTATATCTTGGATTCAATCTGTTGGACTATTATCTTAATTACTCTTTTTCAGTGGGTTTATGTTGTACTGGTGCAAAAATAATAAGATATTAGTTGTGGGAGGTTCATTTTTGTTTTGATAAAAAGAGGATATAGTGAAACAGACTCCTGCTGACGCAAAGAATCAGAACAAAAGCTGACTGCAGAAGCGCGTATTCAAGCACATGCATATATCGTTGATGGGTTTTTAAAGTTCACAAAAATTTTGTCAAAAATCATTAATTAAATTAAAGAGTGAAATGCACCCTAGGTCCTTAAACTTGTTGAGCGCGCTCATTTGAATTCTTAAACTTTCAAACCACTCATCTAAGTCCTACATCTATTTAAGTTGCTCAAATAGGTCGTCCATACCCCTTCGCTGCCTTGTTTTGATCCTACCTGGCGCCTACTTGGATTGTTAGCAAGGATGTAAGTTTATAAAGAAGGTGACGTTGACTGCACCTCTCCTTCACAGCGCATTCTACCCGCCATGGCGCTAACCGCACAACACTGGTTCTTCCAACCGGGTCGTGACGATCGGAAGCAGCAAGGTGCGCCGGTGTGTCTCCTGCCCCGACACCAGGCGTCAGCCGTCGCCGCCTTGGTGCGCGCTGCCTCCGCCCGGGTGCACGCCACCTCAGCCGGGTGCGCTGCCCCGAGTGCGCGTCACCTCGGCCTAGGTGCGCCGCCGCCCACCCTTTACCTCTCTTTCTCTTGCCTCAGAATATCGTGAATAAACAAGTGAATTAGATACTAAAGTGTAGGGACTTTCTATAAGATTACGTCCATGTGGGCAATCCAAGTAGGCGCCACATAAGATCAAAACAAGGCAACGAAGGGGTATGGACGACCTATTTGAGATTTAAGAACCTCGATGAGCGCTCTTAAAAAATTTAAAGACATACATATTTGTAAGAGTCAATTAATGTAGTTTTTTATTCATATCATAATACTAGCACGACCTTATAGGTGAAAATAAATGTAATATATGAGAAAGCAATTGGAACCAAAAGACGATGTTTCAGTAATCGGATGAAAGCTGACGCTGGAGCTTCTTGTTTGTCCTTCGCTCGGGTTGGGACAAACTCCGGAAGCCAGATGCCGCCTTGCCACTGCTGCTGATGGTGGTAAGCATTGTGGAGTAGAACCTGGCCGACCATGAGCCGCCGGAGGTGTCATCATCCAAGTGGGCGTCCCAGGCATCATGGTCGTCGTAGTTATGCTCCTCCTCCTCCATCGTTGCTGACCACCTGGTCCAGTGATCGTCAGCCTTGTAGGCGTCGATCTTCTTGTCGTGGCGGTAGTCGGCGTCGGAGGTGCAGGCGAAGCACATGGTTGGGCTGTCGGAGTAACAATGGGAGGAGCCCACGGACCAGGTGCGTGAGGTCCGGGACGACGAGGAGGAAGCGGAGGATGGGGAAGGGGATGATGAAGGGCTGCCCATCCCTTGCTGCACCTCGTGGGAGACTCTGATGGCCCTGCGCCGCGCCTCCTTGAGGCGGTCGCCGTCGGTGAGCAGCGTGAGGATGCTGTCGGTCCGCCGCTGCATGCAGGCGCCCCAGTTGAAGCCCTTGTCGTCGATGTAATTGAAACTCCGGAGGTCGTTCATGGCGGGCATGTCAGACTGGAACTCGCGGGGGAGGTCCTCGGGGCCATGGGTGAGCAAGAACTCGAGGACCACGAGCGCCTTGTAGACGGGCCTCCATGCCTTCCAGTCCACGCTGCCTTGCAGCCTCTGGTGCAGCACCTTTGAGATCCTCCAGCAGTCGTCCATGTCGAAGGCAGCGTCGGTGATGCAGGCCAGCGTCCTGGCGTCCGGTAGGCACAGATCATCGTTGGTAGCCTCCTGGACCAGCCTGCATTATTTTGTTTACATCATCGATCTATATCTTATTATTAATTATTGCATGACAGTGCTGCAAATTGACTACTAGCTCCAGTAGTCATGACTGTTATAATCACTAGACCCAAATGAGAATGAGAGCGATGTATCTCACAGCTCGGCTGGCGTTACATCGCCCAGGGCCAGCCTCGCCTGCTTGTACTTGTCCTGCAAGAATCCTGATGCCTGCTTCTTCACCTCCGCCAGCATCTGCCATCTTGTTGTGCTTGCTGCCATCTTGGATCTCTATATATACTCACTCTAAAGGGATGGGGAATTAATTCATCGATCGATCCTAATCAATACTCAAGTTATTTGCAATGCGGTGAACAAGTTGAGGCGATGGATGTCATCACTCTATCTATATGCATGTTCGTTCTCAAACAGCAGCAGCAGCAGCTGGAAGAGAGGAGCGTCGTCTAGGTAAAAGAAGGGCCAGGATGGATGGTCACCAGAGGCCATGCATTTGGGACGCGCCTTCCTTGCACAGCCACTACCATCGCATCGCTGGACTTGTTCCTCCACCCGTTTCACCACTCATGTATCTACTATACTTTTTTGGTTAATGCCATGCATCTATAAAAGCTCTTTTACAGAGCTCATTGTCTTGCACCTAAGGGGAAACTAAATTATGAGATGTCTGATTTCTCAATAGTAATAGAAAGACTCGTTCCTTCATGTGTTATTTACTTTCTATGTTTTTTTTCTTGTTTTGAAAATTGATTTGTAGACACGATAGCACACGTGGGTCTTTTCTTATTAGCGAGAGACACGAGTAAGATGAAAAACAATCTGAGCAATTGATTTTTAGGATGAAATTAATTAAAAATGTAATACTGTCCCATTTCTCCTCAGAGGCGTAAAAGGTGCATAAGATTAAGGGTGATATTCAAACATCTTTAAATCCAAAAAAATGAACTAGGTTTTTGTTTAAGTAAATGGAATTGTGAAAATTTGATTCATTATTTTGAACTAAAGTGGATCGGAGGCTCTTTCTTCATGTGTTATTTACTTTCTACTTTTTTCTTGTTTTAAAAATTGATTTGTAGACACGATAGCACACGTGGGTCTTTTCTTATTAGTGAGAGACTATGAGTAAGATGAAAAACAATCTGAGCCATTGATTTTTAGGACGAAATTAATTAAAATGTAATATTGTCCCATTTCTCCTCAGAGGCGTAAAAGGTGCATAAGATTAAGGGCATCATTCAAACATCTTTAAATCCAAAAAATGAACTAGGTTTTTTTTAAGTAAATGGAATTGTGAAAATTTGATTCATTATTTTGAACTAAAGTGGATCGGAGGCGAACCTAATGGTTCGATAGTTGCACCCTAGTTTCCATTGTTGGTTTCTCCGGTCTCAGAATCTCACCCCTAGAGGGAGTATTAATGTTATTGATGTTAAAAAATAAAATACACACCCACACTGCACCATCACAACGATTTTGGTTATTTGGTTTTTTAAAATATCATTTTTCCTTCTCTCTTCATAATACCAATTCAGATTCTAAAAGTCTACCATCTATAAATGTATTGACGTATAACACAAATTTAAATCAGGATTTTGAAATCACAGCCACAAGAACCAATTGAGAAATCTGAATTGTACAGGATGAAGATCAGACTCAGACTGCAAGCCCAACTGAAGGAGCATGTTGTTCTACAGGCAGACGTGGTCATGCCCACTGTGAGACAAATGATCATGCAAGTGAAATCTTGAATCGCAATACAAATATTACTATTCTAAAAATTTGATTTATTCAGATAACAGTATTCTGCATCAATCGTCTGTGATATTAACATGGCAAGGAAATTCCACTCGGCCATTATTAAACCCAACTCAACAAGCCCGAACAGCCAGCACAAAGCAAAAGCAGTGCTTGATTCGCTAGCATCAATATCCCACGGTACACTGGGTGAACATCAGGCGCAGACAGCTGTACTAAAAACATCCAATACTTACAATAGCCATGTTCAAAAGCCACATAATGACTGTCCAGAGTTTCACGTAATCGTGTGAAAAACCACAATCTCCCTTCGTAGTACAAGCTAATCAACCTTGACATTTGAATACAGAAGGGTGTCCCTGGTAAGTGGCATGTTCATAAGAAAGCAAACCTGTGAAAACAGCACAATAGTGTTAACAGAATCATAAGTAATTTTTCAGCCAAACAAGCCGAAGAGCTGTTTCTCCAGCATATCATTGCGCATTATCAAAAGTATCACAAGCTTACCACAGGTGTAGCCACTAAACAACATAGCATCCATATAGTTACCATAACTTAATGTGCAATGAATCATACTTACCCCAATGAGAGTAGAGACAAGAAGGATGATCCCTGTAATCCATGCTAAACTCTTCCGAACAAATAGCAGTGAAGCTATTGCAGCATTAGCTTGGCTTGCTTCTTCTAGCTGTCTTGAAATATGCAATGAAGATGGTGCACCAATTATGGATCCTAAGAATTTTGAAGCTTCTTTTGTGGATATAACGAGACCAACAATTTTTCCTACAATTATCACAGAGAAAATCAAATCTGTCAGCCAAGGTCTAATCAATTTAGTATATTTTCATTTTATTTGGCAAATGCTAGGATGTTATGGACTTAAAGGCAGGTTCAAATTCAGCTTCACCACTGTGGTTTGCCTACAGATCTTCAAGGGGAAATATCAGGTGCATATGATGTATTTAGTGCACATGTGCACACATTATTGGCAACCGTAGGTAACAGTAAAATATCAATGGACCAAAATATTGGAATTTTAGAAACTCTCCCCCATTGCTAACGGTAAAACCAGACAGGTGTTTCCAATTGTATTTGTTCATCAATGGACAATCCCTCACATGACTTTAGGCGTGCAGATGAAATGCGACCACTTATAATGAGTTTGTGCACATGTTTACCAGATGTTGCCCCCAACAATTCCAAACAGAAGATGTATATTATTGCAGTTTGCAGATTTCTAAAACTGACAGTCTCAATTTATAATTCCCTTTTTGGACAATTTTAAAGGAGTCTCAATTTACTCAATACATAGGAAAACCTCAGTAAATTCATACTGATACCTTTATAAGCTCCTTGTAGCGACTCAAATGCTTTTGCGAAAGCTGTCCGCACAACTTCAGTTCCCTGCCTAACAATTTCTATAGAACCATATTCATCCTCCAGATCCTACATAAACCCATCAAATAAGTGTATCATTAAGTCAAACAACTAGGTATATCCTTCAAAACCTACCCATCAAAAGTACTTATCGCTAACACACGGGACTCAGACTACCAGCCAAAAACTATTTGCAATGTGGTAGGAGGGTGATGATGGAATTACCTTTAGCCCTGTGAAGTGGTGTACTAATAACTCTGCAGGGCTAACGATGCCCGAGAAATCTTCGTGAACCTGAATGCCCCTTTCAATAGTTTTAAGAAGGGAAACCAAGTTGGATGCAAATTTCAAGTCTGCTTCCTGTCAATATTGCAATAATGTTTATATTGGAGAGGTCAAGAAAACAAGAGTAGTTCCGGATATATTTACACTGATGATAGTAGGGGTGTTCGACCCAGTTTGAGAGATACCATCCCCAAACCACATAACTTAATAATGAACTGTGGGTGAACAACAACTCAATAGTACTTTTCTAATAATAGACCTGACTAACAGATAGTAGTGGTCCATTTTGTGACTAGAAGAAGCCGGGGGTGGGGGTGGGACGAATAAAAAAGTTGTGGTGAAAAAGAACAGGCAATAGGCAACAGCCATGGATCTGGCACATAGGGCCTTCTTTTTGTGAGGGAGAGATAGTATGCCCATTTACACATTCATGTGCTCTATGCCTGAAAAACAACGCATTTACCAATACATGCCAACACATACACTCACATGAATTCAGACATACAACAAGTCAAAAACCGCAACATGAGACAATGCTGACCTTATCAAGCAGCAAAGTAAGATTGTTTCCACTTTCCAAGGGCACTACCAATTTGCCACTAGACTTTTGATATGATCCCTCCAACCAATTTGCCTGAAAAAAAAATTGTGATTGTAGTTGGTAAATATAATATGCATAGTACTTAAATTTTTGACTTACCAAGTTGGAAAAATCATTATCAAGGTAATCCGATCCAGAAACAACTAGAGATTCGTCCGAGTGAATGACAATTAGTTCATCCTTATCTGCAACGTAAATTATGGATTGAGAAGAATATGTCAACAAGACGAAGAGAGACATGTGCACATCCACAACATGAAGGTGCTAGATGACTAAACCTGTAAGCCCTGGAGTAGCACTTTGAGCAACTTCAATCCTGGTCTTGAAACAGTTGCTGGCTTCATATATGAATCTATCAGCTGGGGCTGTGACACACGAGCATAAGTGACAACTTTAGTCACTAGATTAGAATCCATACCCATTAGCAAAAACTAACACAAGCATCCGGACACAACATACCATGAGAACCATCTATTTGCAGCAAGAAAACAGCACGCGGTCTATGAAATGGGTTAGGAAGAAGCACTTTATTTAACTGAAAAAATAAGACAATAAAGTTGAAGTGTCTAGGTAAAACTAGCAGGATGCATGTAGAGATAACTGGTTCCAACAAGAGGCACAAATAACCTGTGCAGATGAATGGGCAGTTAGGGAGGTTGGTGCAAAACCAAGCAAGACAGAAACTGCCGCAGAAACTTCATTTAATGACATCGAAGTGTCCTGCAGTAACATGGTGAGGCCATGTTTATTAGTAAACAAACTATGATGATCATAAAAAACGATACAAAAAAACATTTTGAAGAACAGGATCGACAGGTGACTGTGAGAAGAAAGAGATCCAGAGAGATTGTGATGTGCTTGTCATTCAAGTTTGCAGAGGCATAACAAAGGTTCTAAAAAATGCTGCCTGCTGAGCAGGTGTACCAGGGAAAGGGTTTGGGTAAAGTTATGCCATTACGAGGAAGTCAAAAGGCAAATGGATCGGCGGTGGATTGACTATATGTAGTCGCCTCTCTGCATTTGTGCGGAATTGTGATACCATCCAGTATGGTATGGAAGCAAACAGCAGAGATTTGCAGCAGTTGCCTACTTGCCTCAGATGAATCAGGAGCACTGCGGCCATTTCTTAAGCAGGAATTGAAGTTGAGATAAACTATTGACTAGTTGTCTAAAAAAATAAATTATTAACTAGTGCTGATTATAGGAAAGAAAACTAGCAATAGATCTAGTAAGCGTAGGGATGAGGAACCTGGTTGGTGTCTTGCTGATTCCGGAGGTAGCGATGCGATGCGCCATCGATAAAGACGGCGGAGGAATAACCCTGCCCCTGCTCCTGGGAACATCAGCATCATCAGGCAGAAATTACATGGTGCGGACGTAGATCGGAAGGCAAGGAGGAACTACATCAAGATTTACCGAAGCAGCAGCAGCAGCAACCACGGCAATGAAGAGCGGAAGAACAAGAAGGAGGTCATGGCGGCGAGCCATGGTCGCTGCTCCCACGAGGTCGATCGGATCAACGAGTCGCAGCAGCAGGATAGGATCTTGGCTTCCTCTCTCTTTTGTCTCGTAAGAGAAAGAATCTCGATGCAGGTCGGGGCCTAATCGAGACGAGAGAGATCTTGAGGACGAGGACGAGGGGGGGAATCGAGGGCCACGTACGTCTCCTCCCGGAAAGGTACCGCGTGTACGATCTAACCGAGCGTGCAGTTTGGGCCAGAATTGATACGACTTTTGGCCCACGAGCCTCTTGCAGCCTAATGGGCTTTAACTCGTTGCGGTGTGCCGCTACATCCTTCGGCTTGGTTCCATGCGGTTCATATCGTCTTTCTTCTTCCGTTGTACGTACTATTACATTGCTAAAAAGGTAGTATATAATTAGATTAGTTCAGTTTTGACAGAAAGCTTCACCAAAGTTTATTAGAAAAATTTTAGACAGCCTGTGTATTGTGCCACACTACTAAATTAGTTCAATCTCAGCTTTCTTTCGAGATGGAAGATTCAAAGACGTTGGTGGAATTTTATCAAAAATAACTGTTGGTGGAAAGTGGAAAACCCCTTTCACTCTGGACGGTTCACTTTCGAATCGATAATTAAAAATTGAATAATAACTCTTTAAAACAAAAGGTGACTTGCTAATGTACTTCTGAAGATGAATTTCTAAATGATTTTACATTTCTTTTTTTTTATTGGCGATCATACATGATACATTATAATTTTAGAGTTATTACACTACTCCTAAAAGTTTGAAAAGTCTGATTGAATCTTATAAAAAGAAAAGTCATCATATGATGGTCCATTCACATACGACACTAACAACGCTTGTAAATCAGCGCAAACCACTCTCACAGCAGTCCAGTTCCCATCTCAAGACACAGCCCAAGGTGTTGTTTTGATCTGGGGTGGCAGCAATACAGACTCTGGCATCTTCTCTAACCATAGCATGACTTCCTTTATGCCTTCTTAGGATTAGCAATAGATCTTGCTGCTTTTAGGTTTAGAAATACAGCCCTGTAATGCAACAAGAAGACTCATGCAGACCTTGACACAGGCAACAACAAAGAAAAATGTGCTAAAATAGCTCACCAACAGGATGCCACGAAACTGTGGAAAAGCACTCGCAGTTGGAGTGGCATGTACTCATAGTTGATCCAACTTACAACTGGCCAGAACTGCAGCAGATAGTAAAGCTCAGACATATATAGACTTCTGTACGTATACATATGCAAGAATCCCCGTTTTCACCCGTCTACCAATAGTATAAACAAATAAAATATCCAAAACAAAGGGTAAAGACCACACCTTCCAAGCAGTCAGTTGAACAGATGCATAGTCCTTCTTCACCTTGCTCTTTACTTGTCCGAATGGTCTACCTGGAATTTGTGAAAGTGCAGAGAGAGTGATCATTTACCGTGTTGCAAAATCTCACCCTCATCATCAATGACCCAGGACTAATCAAACAATATCTTTTACAGCGACTCCAAAAAAGGGCCATCCACAAATGAATGGATACTAAATTTTCGAGCCGCATTCATAAGAGAGTCTTCAAAAGAAACTCTCATTTGCGTGCCACATATATCAATATAAGTTTGTTTCATAGCAGATAGTACGCACCACCAGCACTTTCTCTCAAACGGAATATACAGAACCTGGTATATCCCCAATTGGTGTAGTTGTTTGTCAGGCGAAAAAAAAAATTACTTTACATTTTTGCAAAAAGTAGATGGGTCCAGTTGACAGGGCAAGAAAACTTTAACGATAGATCAAAAACATAAGATATGGATTTAAATACAATGAACTTTCAGGTGCAAAATATAAATGTTTACCTTCAACCACCAGACCATAGTACATTATAAACATCATGTTGTTCCATGGAGATGCAGTCAGCTGCTCCACTAGGACCTACAGATAGGGACGAAAGAGCAATATAAGATGTATAAATATTGGCATAAGTTCATACACATTTGTTTTCCTTTTTCTTGCCACCAGTTCATACAAGTTGTTACAGAACTTTGTAATGAAAAGATATACAAGTTGCGTATAAATGCAACAGCGGTTTACGGCAAAAAGAGAAAAGTACATGCCTTCTTGGCTGTAGTTTCTTTTCCTTTCTTTCCCCTGAAAAAACTATCCATAAGCTTGTGCAGGAAGTGGCCAAAGGGTCCCGCATATGCAAATCCATACAACTGTTTAACACAAGCAACAAGTGAGTGTATAAGAACCGAAGCAGGCGAAGCAAACTGCTTTCAAACAAGCAAACACAATATGCAATGCTTAAGAGTTTGGTCCAGTTCATTCAACTAGTTGTGATATCTGTCTTACATTTGATGACGAGTATGACTCATCAATATTTCTTAGTCTGCATTTTTTTTTTTTTGGAGGAAGTCAGGACGGGAATTTAGTAGATGTTTTTCTTCGTACAGGAGCTAACTACACAGAAAAATGAAAAGACAGTAGGTTCGTGTGAATTGCCTCAGTGATGAACCCAGTTAAGCTTTTACTTTGTTAGAGAGTGAAATTGGCAGGGCAGTTGCAGGTGGTCCGTATATTAGCAGTTGCTTTCATCCTACAGAGTAGTGCATTTGCTCGCATTGCACATAGATATGGACTCATTTGTCCTGCTGCTTGAGTAGTGCATTTGTTCGCATTGCACATAGATATGGACTCAATTGTCCTGCTGCTTGGTCGAACTGGATACGACAGTCTGATGCAAGAACGAACCAACAAGCAGCCTGAATTGATATGCTTGGCTCGGTTAGGAAATTAAAAGGAACTTCTAAAAGAAGGTTTTAACTGCATTAATAGAACGGGAAAGGGAAGCGCACCGCGATTAGGAGGAGCCTCCTGAGCTGGAGCTTGGTGACGCCGGAGATCTTTTGGGCGACGGCGTCGCTGCAACCGGCCAGTACACCGGAGGTGATGGCCTTGGTGCGCAGCGGGTGAGCCTGAAGCTGCCTCATGTACGCCTGCCCGGCCATCGCCACCACCTCAGACATCTTGAGTATTCGATCGATCTTCTCCTCCTGCTGCCTAGCCTCTCGCCTGCCCTGTGGAGGGGATCGAATCGAAGTCAACGACGACTGGAGAAGAGATCCGTCCGTCTCATCACCACAAGGCAGATCGAGGAATTGAATCGAGACTCAGTCAGACCAGTATCACCTACCTAACCCTCTTCTCCTTGACTAATCTACTAACTACTATTTCTCTCTCTTTTTTTAAAGGGGCAATCGTTTTTTACCCTGTTTTAAAGCCTAATTGCGTTCTCATTTTTTTTATTACTTTACTAAATTGACTAAACGTTCAAAAATTTGCCAATTTGATTCTATTTCTTTTAAAAGAAAACAATGTCAAATTAGCAAGAACGAGATCAATTTGATAGCAAAATGTTCAAGAGTAGAGTTAAATTGACGATTGGCTTTTAAAGTAGGAGCTTCCACTTCACCCTAAGCTGGTGCTAGATTCATCACAACACAATAACCTATTATTCTCGATGGGTAATCTTGCTCCACTCCTGGATAAAAGCAATTTTATAGTGCAGTATAATACTGGTAATATTGTATAGGGCATTTTCATAATTGACACTTTGTATGTCTCAAATTTACAACACCCCGCGTCACCAAACTTTTTGCACTGTCTTCTACATACAGTACACCTCTACCCATTTCGTGTCGCCCACGGCCACCTATACACGATGCACCACGACCACTCATGCGTCACTTGTGGCAATTTAGTGTTCTTTAATAATACCCAGTATTATAAATACTACTCCCTTCGTACAAAAATAGTTATCATCAATTTTTTCATAATACTAATCATCCTCACTTTCAAATCCAATTTTCTCACTTTCCAATACTCCTTTATATCTACCTCTATCTCATCCTCACCATTTTCACAATTCCTTACTTCTCGTGTTCACTTCTAAAATGACAATTAAAGTGGGACGGAGCGAGTAGATAAAAATACCGGTAGTGTTGGAGGCATGAGAGCGTAAGTAAATCAAAAGTATTTTACCGGTAGTATTCTGCAATATAAAGAAGCTTCCTTCATAGTGGTGTATAAATTCAATGCAAAGTTTATTGTTGAGGGTCAATACCAGAGGACGAGTCAACAGGCCACCTCCGCCTCGCCCGACCCCTTCGAGGACGGGTCGGATCCTGTACGCTCGGGCGACGCGCTCGACCCCGTCTCTATAGGGGTCGAGCAAACGCGTCTCCGCCTCGCCCGACCTCAGGGTCAGGCAAATCGCCCACTACTTCACGAGCAGGACGGACGGTGACAGTTGGGAAATAAATGCCTGACAAGCCCACGCCCGCTGACAGGTAGAGCCGCCCGCTACCCGGGCAAGTGGGCGTTAAATACACACGACATGCACCGTCCATGGGATGGGCGTCTCTCCTGCAGCTCCTGTCAGAGACTCATCGCCCTACGCGACAGGACGTCCCGGAGCGACGGCCACAACCACGGCGTCATCAAGCCAGCACCTACAGTGACGTTTCTCCATACGGACGGGACTCCACCGAATGACGGCACAGACCACTCCGTCGAACAGGAACGGCACGACCACACCGAAGGCGTCGCCCGTCGGAGCTCGGCCTGACTGGTGTACGGCCTCAATCAGCTCCACGGAACCGGCCCTCCTCACATCGCCGTATAAAAGGGGAAGGAGATCGAAGACGAAGGAGGGGCTTCGAAGGACAAGTCCATCTGTAATCAAACACAACGCTTACTAGCTCTCATCAACCTTAGAGCACACATCCACGAACGCATTTAGAGGCAGGGAACACGCTCCCTTCCTCCTCCACTTGTAACCCCCCTTTGTAATCTCTGTCGCGAGTAATACAAGCAGCACGAAAACTGGACGTAGGGCATCGTTGCCTGAACCAGTATAAACCTTGTATCCTCTCGCGAACCATCGAAGCCTTAAAACGCACCCCCCACGATAAATTCACTAGTCGCCGGTAACGAACCTCGACCGTTGGCGCGCCAGGTAGGGGGGCTGTGCGTTTTCGTCAATCATCTTTCAAGTTTCGATGGCAAACCACGCCAGCGCATGGATTCCCGGGACCGTCGTGTCATTCGGGAGCCTCGACTTCGTTGCCACTTCTGGAGGCAACCTGGCGCTAAGCGACGCTCCAGCGTCGGCAGTCATTGCCCCCGATTCCTGTTGCACGCCGGCCGTGCCAGCCAACGGGAAAAAGCGACGCCCTGGCAAAGGCTCGCGCTCCCGGAAGCCCTCACGCAAGGGCCCACGCGCAGCCTCTTCGCCCAACCAGGGTGTTGAGGGTCACTACCAGAGGTAATTAATCCTAATGACCCTCGACCTTAATGACGTGATCAAGGTATAAATAATCCCCCGCCTAAACCAGTCACCGTACCATGCGGGCGCGCTACGGACAGAGCCAACAGGCGGTCTCCGCCTCGCCCGACCCCTTCGAAGAGGGGTCGGATCCTTCACGCCCGGACAGCGTGCTCGACCCCGTCTCTATAGGGGTCGAGCGAACACGTCTCCGCCTCGCCCGACCCCAGGGTCGGGCGAAACGCTTACTACTCCACGAGTAGGACGGACAACGACGGTTGGGAAATAAATGCCTAACACTCCCACGACCGCTGACAGGTAGAGCCGCCCGCCAACCCGGACAAGTGGACGTTAAATGCGCACGACGTGCGCCGTCCACGGGATGGGCGTCACTCCAACAGCCCCCTGTCAGAGACTCATCGTCCTGTGCAATAGGACGCCCCGGAGCGACGGCCACGCCACGGCGTCACCAAGCCGGTTCCTACAGTGGTGTTTTCTCCACACGGGTGGAGCTCACCGGATGATAGCACAGGCCACTCCGTTGAACAGGAACAGTACGGTCAAACCAAGGGTGACGCCCCATCACAGTCCGGCCTAACTAGAGTACGGCTGCTGTCAACTTCAAGGAAGCGGCCCTCCTCACATCGACCGTATAAAAGGGGAGGGAGATCAAAGACGAAGTACAAGTCCAGAGAACACTCCAAGCGCCCAAGCTTCCAAGCACACAAGTCTCTCCACAACACCCACGAACACTCTTAGAGGCAGGAAGCACCCTCACTTCCTCCTCCGCTTGTAATCCCCCTTGTAATCCTTGTCGCCAGTAATACAAGCAGACCGAAAACTGGACGTAGGGCATTATTGCCTGAACCAGTATAAACCTTGTGTCCTCTCGCGAACCATCGAAGCCTTAAAACACACCCCCCACGATAAATTTACTAGTCGACGCTAACGAGCATCGACACAGGGCAACCCCGATACAATCACGATGACTCGTACGTCATCGTGTGAAAGCCCGCGCTCCACGGACACCGAGTTCGTGGGAATGACAGGCTATACGTCGGAATCCTTTTTCGACCTCCTCGACGAGGCAAACAAAGGTTCTGACCCGGAACGCAGTGAGGGAAGCAACAATCCCTCACGCGAGTGCCTCATGGCACATTCCGAAGACCCGCTCGACTCGGGGGATAATCTCCCCCTCACCCAGCTGCCACCAGCCTCGGAAACTCCCTCCCGTGACATACTGCCTGATCAGTTACAAGCGCGGAGGGAGGAACTCCGTGAGGCCAAACGGCAGCTAGAATAGGAGGAGGCGGAGATCGACCGAGAGCTCGCTCGCGCCGAGCCCGGTGGACGTGCTCGCTCCATGGCGTGTGACGTGCGCCAGCGGATCATGGAGGAGGGCTATGGGCCCCCACACTTTACGCGGGCGAGCCAGAACCTTGCTGCGGCAGCAGCATTGCTTCGGGAGCTCCCGAACCCATCACGCCCGAAGCTCGACGCACTCAACGTGAAGTTGAGGTGCTACTGCAACGAGCAGCAGCGCAGCAAGCGGAGAGCTCGCGATCGCGGGCACGTAAACCCCACACCCCGAACGCGTCTGTGCAGCAGATGCGCCCGGGGACAGACGAGGCCTCGAAAGCCTGCGTCCGCGGACGTCTCGGTGCAAACCGTGATGCCCGCGCCACCTTGGAGGCGCGACGGCGGCAGCCAGAGCGCGCCCCTGAGGCAGGCCGAGGTCGTCATCCGCGCTGAGGAGGGCGCTACAACGATGACGAAGACAGAAGTCCGAGCCCGGACGCTCCGGGTCCTCGGGCTTTCAGCTCCCGCATTCAGAGCGCTCCGTTCCCCCAGCGATTTCGGCCACCAACCAACGTGCCGAAATACGTTGGGGAGACGAATCCGAGCCTCTGGCTCGAAGACTACCGGCTCGCCTGCCGAGCCGGAGGAGCGGATGATGATCGCTTCATCATCCACAACTTGCCACTCTATCTGACCGACTCGGCCAGAACGTGGCTCGAGCACCTCCCCGCCGATCGGATCACCAGCTGGTCCAACTTGAGGGAGGTCTTCGTAGGTAACTTCCAAGGGACCTACACGCGTCCGGGCAATCCCTAGGATCTGAAGAGTTGTCGACAGAAACTAGGGAAAACCCTCCGGGAGTACGTCCGACGCTTCTCCCGGCAGTGCAACGAGCTGCCGGATATCGGCGACGCCGACGTCATCGGGGCTTTCTTGTCCGGGACTACTTGCCGCACCCTAGTCCACAAGCTAGGGCGCAAGAGTCCGCGAACGGCCAAAGAACTCTTGGACATCGCAACCAGCCACGCTTCCGACGAGGAAGCCGTGGGCGCGATCTTCAACCGCCCCGATACGAAGGGGAAGCAAGGGGACAACATCGGCGAAGGCCCCTCCAACCGCTCGCGTAAGAAGAAGAAGAACCGGCAGCAATCGTCTGATGGACAGATGGTTGCAGCCGTCGAGCGGAAGGGCGCCAAGGCGCCGGCTGCGGAGACCTCGGACCACTTCGAGAAGAAGTGGAACGGTACATGCCCCAACCATGAATACCCCGTAAAGCACCTTTACAAGGAATGCTCGCTCTTGAAGCGGTTCCTAAACCAGGGGCCTCCGAAGGGTAAGCCGAGAGGCAAGCCCCGACAAGCCCCCGAGGGTGCAGACGGAGAAGGCGACGTCAGCGAAGGTAACGACGGCTTCCCCGAGCCCGACGGTTGCCTTATGATCTTCGCAGGTCTAGAGGCGCACGGAGGAAAGCGCCGTGCGAAGGTCGAGCGTCGCGAGGTGTACGCCGCCGAGCCCGCGACACCCGCTTTCCTCCGATGGTCAGAGGCTCCGATCACATTCGACCGGTCCGACCATCCCAGTCACGTTCCACGACCGGGTCGATACCCTTTGGTAGTCGACCCCATCATCGGCAAGAAACGTCTCGCCAAGGTCCTCATGGACGGAGGCAGCGGCCTCAACATCTTATATGCGGAGACGCTCGACGCCATGGGCCTCGATCGGTCGCTCATCCGACCGACTGGAGCCCCGTTCCACGGCGTCGTCCCCGGGAAGCAAGCTGTCCCGCTCGGGCAGATCGACCTGCCCGTCACATTCGCGACCCCGACCAACTTTCGGACAGAGACTCTCACGTTCGAAGTAGTCGGATTCCACGGGTCGTACCACGCCATCTTGGGGAGGCCGTGCTACGCAAAGTTCATGGCTATACCCAACTACACCTACCTGAAGCTCAAGATGCCCGGGCCGAAGGGAGTTATCACTGTAGGCGCTTCTTTCCAGCGCGCCTATCAGTGCGAGACGGAGAGCGGCGAGCTCGCCTCCGCCACCATCGCGTCTACGGAAGAGCTTGCTGTCATCCGACAGCAGATCACCGAAGACGCTCCAGACTCTAACCGCGGTGCTAGATCCTTCGAGCCCGTCGAGGGCACCAAGGAAATCCAGCTCGACCCCGACAACGTCCCCGAAAAGGTGGCCAAGATCTGGACATCCCTCCCCGCCAAATAGGAAAGCGTGCTCGTCGACTTTCTCTACGCGAACATCGACATCTTCGCGTGGAAACCCTCGGACATGCCGGGCATTCCGAGGGAAGTCGCCGAGCACTCCTTGCATATCAAACCGAACTCCCGGCCGGTAAAGCAACGGTTGCGCCACTTCGACGAAGAGAAGCGCAGAGCCATCGGAGAGGAGATAGCCAAACTGCTGGCAGCCGGTTTTATCAAGGAAGTGTACCACCCTGAATGGTTAGCCAATCCCGTCCTTGTACGAAAAAAGAATGGGAAATGAAGAATGTGTGTTGACTATACCAGTCTCAACAAAGCGTGTCCAAAGGATCCTTTTCCTTTGTCACGTATAGACCAGATAGTCAATTCCACCTCAGGGTGCGAAGCCCTCTGCCTCCTTGATGCGTATTCCGGGTACCATCAAATCCGTATGAAGGAGTCCGACCAGATCGCGACGTCCTTCATCACACCGCTCGGGTCGTACTGCTACGTCACGATGCCATTCGGGCTCAAGAACGCAGGCGCAACCTACCAGCGCTGCATGATCAGATGGTTCGACGAACTCATCGGAGATATCGTCGAGGCATACGTCGATGACATTGTCGTCAAATCCAAGAAGACCGACCAGCTCGTTGCCGACCTGGAGCGGACCTTCACCAAACTCCGAGCGAACGACATCAAACTCAACCCCGAAAAATGTGTCTTGGGGGTTCCGAGGGAAATGTTGCTCGAATTCATCGTCTCTGAGCGTGGCATCGAAGCCAATCCGGAGAAAATCGAGGCCATCAATCGAATGGGCCCGATCCAAAACCTGAAGGGAGTGCAACGCGTGACCGGATGCTTGGCGGCTTTGAGCCGCTTCATCTCGCGCCTCGGAGAACGCGTTCACCCCCTCTACCAACTCCTGAAGAAATCCGAGCGATTTCAATGGACACCAGAGGCACAGGACGCCCTCGACAGGATAAAAATCATCCTGTCGAAGCACCCAGTCCTGGTGCCTCCGACCCCCTAGGAGCCTCTCCTCCTCTACATCGCCGCGACGACCCAGGTCATCAGCGTCGCCCTCGTTGTAGAGCGGTCGGAAGAAGGCCACATCCTCAAAGTCCAGCGACCACTCTACTATGTGAGCGAAGTCTTGTCGGAGACGAAGACCCGGTATCTTCAGATCCTGAAGATCCTCTACGGTGTCATCCTCGCTAAAAGGAAGCTCCGACACTACTTTGAGTCTCATCCGGTGACCGTCGTCAGCTCCTTTCCGCTACGCGAAGTCGTCGAGAACCGCGACGCGACGGGTAAAGCCGCGAAGTGGGCGCTCGAGCTGATGGGCGAGGGCATCACATACGCCCCCCGAACGGCGATCAAGTCTCAATCCTTGGCGGACTTCATAGCGGAATGGACCGAGGTACAACTACCCACGGCTCCTGTCGACCAGGAGTACTGGGTGATGTACTTTGACGGTTCGCTGATGCGAAAAGGGGCAGGGGTCGGACTCGTCTTCGTCTCCCCTTTAGGGGTGCGCATGAAGTATGCAATCCGCCTCTCGTTCCCCGCGTCCAACAACGTAGCCAAGTACGAGGCGGTCGTCAACGGGCTCAAGATCGCCAACGAATTGGGAATCCGACGACTCGAAGTTCGGAGCGATTCCCAACTCATCGTTGGCCAAGTCATGAAGGAGTCGAGTTGCCACAACGAGACCATGGATGCCTACTGCAAGGAGGTCCGTAAGCTGGAACATAAGTTCCATGGCCTCGAGCTCAGGCACATCCCAAGGCGGCAAAACGAAGAAGCCGACTCCTTGGCGAAGACGGCGGCCGGGCGTGAACAGATCCCGCCAGGGGTCTTCGCTCACGAACAGAGCCGACCGTCAATCCAACCCCAAGATACGCCAGGGGTCGGCACCGAGCCACCCCAGGCGCAAGGGGACGGACCGGCCACGATTCCTCCTGACCCCAGCGTCATGGAAATCAACGAGGCATCCACGCCTGATACGAGCCCCCCAGGCGACTGGAGGACACCGTATCTCGACCGACTCCTCAAAGGAGAACTCCCGACTGACAAAACGGAGGCTCGACGCATCGCACGACGTGCCAAGTCCTTCACCGTTATCGACGGAGAACTCTACAAAAGAAGCCTCACCAGAGTCTTGCAGCGTTGCATCCCCATCGAACAAGGGAAGATGCTGCTGCAAGACATTCACGGAGGAGTCTGCGGTCACCACGCCGCGCACAAGAGCCTCGTCGAAAACGCGTTCCGACAAGGATTCTACTGGCCGACCGCCGTCAACGATGCCACGCATATCGTTCGTACGTGCGAAGGTTGCCAGTTCTACGCTTGACAGACGCATCTGCCGGCATAAGCGCTGCAGTCCATCCCCATCACATGGCCATTCGCGGTTTGGGGATTGGACCTGGTCGGACCACTCAAGAAGGCATCCGGGGGCTACACCCACCTCTTGGTAGCTGTCGACAAGTTCACCAAGTGGGTTGAAGACCGGCCAATCACGAGGATCCGACCAGAAGAAGCAGTCGAGTTCTTCCTCGACATAATCCACCGCTTTAGGGTTCCAAACTCCATCATCACTGATAACGGTACGTAGTTCACAGGGAACGATTCCTTAAATTCTGCGACGACTACCACATCCGAGTAGATTGGGCCGCCGTGGCGCATCCCCGCACGAACGGGCAGGTCGAGCGCGCGAATGGCCTGATCCTACAGGGCCTGAAGCCGTGAATCCACAACCGCCTGAAGCAATTCAGTGGGCGATGGGCAGCCGAGCTCCCCGCTGTACTATAGAGTTTGCGGACAACCCCGAGTCGGGCAACGAGGTTCACCCCCTTCTTCATGGTGTATGGCTCCAAAGCCGTACTACCGACCGACCTTGACTATGGAGCCCCGAGGATCAGAGCCTACGACGAAGAAGGCAACCAGACGTCCCTCGAAGACGCCATGGATCAGCTCGACGAGGCGCGAGACGTAGCGCTCCTGTGATCGGCGAAATACCAGCAGGCGCTGCGGCGTTACCACGCCCGCTACGTGCGGGAAAGGGCGTTCAATGTCGGCGACCTCGTCCTTCAGCGCGTCCAAAGCAGCAAGGACCGCCACAAGCTGTCACCTCCATGGGAGGGCCCCTTCATCGTCTCCAAGGTTCACCGACCCGGCTCCTACAAGTTGCAGACGGCGGACGGACAAGAACTCACCAACGCCTGGAACATCGAACAGCTATGTTGCTTCTATCCTTAGAACTCGTAGTAGTCTTATTGTTCCTCGCCACCGAGATAAGCGGCGCCCGACCCCCGTCACGCGGGAGTCGGACCCCGCTCGAGGGCTACACCTGCAAGGTGCGCATCGCGCGCGCACCTTGACACTTGTTCAAATTTTTGCCGTCTCGTTTGCTAAAGCTTTAACGAAGGGCTTAGAGCTCGTAGTAGCTTCACCCCTTGCCGACCGAGATAAGCGGCGCCCGATCCCATCACATGGGAGTCGGACCCCGCTCGGGGGCTACACCCTCAGGGTGCGTGTAACATCCCGAACTAAATTCTCGCTAAATCTTTTGTCAATAAAGACTTAATTGTGTTCAATAAAAATCTTAAAACCCTAAGTAATGATATCATAGGATCTAATCAACAGAACTTAAATTCAAAATTTAATTTGAAATCCAATCTTTACTGTCTTTCTGCTTCTCATTTCTTTCGCCCGTGCACCGCCGGCCTTGCTCCGCTCCGAGCAGGAACGAGCGCCGTCCGGTCTCCTCTGTTCTCCCCACTGCAAGCCGCCGCCCGAGTCCCTGCTTCCCCGGGTGCCGCTCCTCTGTTCTTTTCCATGTCTTCCCGACCCCGTCGTTTGGGAATCCGTTTCGTCCGACCTCCGACCCAGAGGTCGGATGACTTTTCCGATTCGCCCGACCTCCGACCCAGAGGTCGGATGACTTTTGCGTTTCGCCCGACCTCCGACCCAGAGGTCGGAGAAATTTCCCGATTCGCCCGACCCCGACCCCCAGTGGTCGGACACTCTTTCCGTCTCGTCCGACCCTTCGTCAGCACACAAACCGCTGTTCGCTCCGCCTCGCTCGACCCCGAGGTCGGACCAGCCACTTTTCGTTCCGCCTCGCTCGACCCCGAGGCCGGACAGACTCGTCGGACCGAGCTCGAAGCGGCCACGCCATTAATGCTGCCGGCCATCTCCCCAACCGTAAAAGCGCCTGGCCGTACACAGCAGTGCTGCCACCGCGCCGAAAGTCTTCGTGATGGGACGCGCACGCCCGGCGCCCATGCGCTGCAGTACGCTGCCGCCGCGCCAACTTGCGTCGCCCTGGAGAGAAAAGGAACGGAGGCTGATATTTTCCAGAGACGAAACACTTCACTCGGCGTGCTCATTTGCTCCTTCTGCTCGCTCGTCTCTTTGCTCTCGCCTCTTCTGCCTTCCGCCTTTACCGCCGAAGAGCTCCGCAGGGCCCGAAGTAGAGCAAGCTTCTCTCGTGCTCAGGTGAGCTCGGTAACCCATGCCCTGCCGTCGCTTCCCTCATCAGCCGTTATCGCCTCTAACCGCCGCCCTAATCTTCCGCATTATTGCAGAAGTAGCGGCGCGTCGACATCACTTTTCCGACGACCAGTCTCCGTTGTTGTTCTTTTCCACCGACAACCCTCTGGTAATCTTTGCCGTCCGACCAGTCTAGCTAGTCCCGTCTACCGAAGCAACACACTAAAGTTGTTAGAGAGAAATTCATGCAACTTCACTCATCTGTTAATACAAGTTACCTTGCATCTTCATATAGGAACCGAGCTGCAGACGGCCACTGAGGCTGAGGAGGACTTCCCCGCTGCCGACCCCGCCGTCGACTGTGCTAACTTCTCCCCGAACCGAGGCAAGCCCCGGTGCACACCTATGTTTAAAGTTTTACTTTCTCACTGTGAATGTAGGTTTTTGGTTGTGCATTAAGTTTCGAGGCTTGTGTGAAAACTTAGTTGCATGACTTGTAGGATCTCCTACGGGATGTTCTGTTAGAGCCAGTACGTTAGTGCTATGCTTACCAATAGGGCAACGAAGGGATTTGAGTGGTATGGAGACTACTCAGGGGATTAATTATAGAAGTGATGGTGAAAGTCAGGACCCAACATTGTGTGAATAAAATTTGAGCACGGTGTCGGGTGCGGTTGCATTGGTCAAGTTTGAGTTGTGTACCGAATACATACTGGCATATGGGACCCAGGAAACCGACGTAGCTCATTGCGCAGTGATTGGACGACCAGCCATCTCTTTTTCTGGGTGAACGGACCAGTAGGGTGGATGACTTCGCATTTCTGTTTTCTTGGGCATGTGCTAGTGGGAAAGGCTTGGGGCCGTACAGGGACGCAGGGCGTTGCCTGGAGGACCATGTCCTTGGAGAGATGGCAGTCGGACCGACACTGTCGCGATGCAGTGAAAGGTGGCCACGTGCGACTCGTGGAGTGCGCACGTGTCGTGTTATTCGGGTTTCTCCTGCAGGATGTAAAATCAATTATAATTGCCGTCCCTCGCGGTATTGAGTACCACTTGCTCCTTTCTGCCGTGGCGACACTATAAAATATGATAGCAGGAATTGTGATTGGAGATTTGAGAATAAATTTCAGAACTGTTGTATTGCACTTGTTTGCTTAGTTGCTGCCTCACTTAGTAAAAATTACATTAGCTAATTGATAACTTGGCTAAAATACTGAAAAACCATTAGTAGTGCTGTCTTTTGCAAATACCTACCAGCTGCCACCAATATTCCAGCATTTTAGGAGTCGGCCTTAGAAGGCCTATTGACGGGTAAGTCTTGCTGAGCGTCAGTCGCTCACGGTTTGTTGATTTGTTGTTTTGCAGGTATTAGTGCTGACTGTAGCCAGGGTGGTTGGGAAGAGGAGATGCCCTCGGAGTGGACCTTCGAGTGGGTCCCCGCCTCTCCCTACCGTGGAGATTAAACACCATCGGGCTGGGGTGTTTAATCAAGGCGTCGAGTGTTAGGTTTTTGCTTCCGCTGAAATCCACGTGTTTGTTATCAAAATTACGTTCCGCACTTCCTAAACTTCCGAAATCAGTTGTAATATAACCTGAATTAATGTATCTTCAAATCATTTATGCGAGTCCTTGTTAATTATTGTACTGCAAAGTCACTTGTTTCGGCAAGCGGCCCCCCCCGAATGATCCTGGATGAGCAACCGTACGATTTTATCGGACGGGGTTGCGACAGTGCGCGTACCGAACGCGCACCCTGAGCACTCGTTAAATCTCGCCGTTTTGCTAAGCGGCGCCCGATTCCCGTCGCACGGGAGTCAGACCCCGCTCGGGGGCTACACCTGCAAGGTGCGCATCGCGCGCGCACCTTGGCACTTGTTAAAATTTTGCCATTTCGCTTGCAAAATTTCGAGGAAAGGGTAAACGAAACTTTACCCTCTTCAAGGGTCTCGACCCCTCTTCCTACGTTCGAATCTTAGAAGGGAAAGTCACGGGTGGAAGAAGACGTGAAGTTTAGTTGGTCGGACTGCGCAACGCCTACGACCCACGAAGGTTATGGCAACGGCGCTCACCAGCTAGACGAAACGATGGAGCCGCCCGTGGCCTAAGACTCCTGAGGATCGAAAACAAGGAAAAAGGGGTCGAACACCCTCGCAATTTTGTGAAGGAACGCCTTCACAAAAAACACTTAGGGACACCTTTAGTAGTCAGAAGATGTTCATTTCATTTCATCTGATTTACAAAAGGGCCAGGCACTTTTGGCCTCGGCCGTCCTAAGTACAAACTAAATTACCCTAACTTCTATTCTGCCGGGAGGGGAGGGCGCACGTCCTCCGTTTCCTCTTCCGTCGTCCTTGCAGCGAGCTCCTGCGCGAAGGGGGCCACCTCCGCTTCGATGGCGTCCAGTTCAGCGTCGGTGTAACCAGGAGCAAAGCCCTCGCTCATATAGTCGAGGCCGATGTTGATATAGTGCGACCGGGCAACGCCGAACGCCCGGTGCACCCCCCGGTAGAGGCCATTCTCCGCCATGGCCCGCGCCCGAGTGACGAGCCGGGGAACTTGGGGAGCAAGCGAGCTCGACCCAACCTCCTCGACCACACTGAGGTCAACAAGGGCCGCGCGGACAGCGGCTCGGAGGGTCCCGTGCTCCTCAGCCTCGCCCTTCAGCTCCTCCCGGAGCGACGACAGCTCCTTCGCGCCCGCCTCCAGCTTCGTCGACATAACTACAAAACAAACAGCACAAGGTTAGCCCGCAGCCAAGCCTAAAGAAAGGGAAGTGTCCGAGTCGGAGCTTACCCGACGCGCCGGTGCGGAGCTCCTCGAGCTCGGCACGGCTTTGAGCCACCTCCACGGCCAAGGAGGCAGTCACCTCCTCAGCCTCGAGCCTGGCCTCGGCCTCCTCCTCCAAAATTGCCCTCGTCGCCTCCAGCCAGCAGGCCTGCTGCACCGCGAGGGTGGTCAGAGCGCCGCAGGCCCGCCGCGCCTCCTCCCGCTCGCGCGGAGCCTCTCCTCCGCCTCCAGAAGCCGCCTCTCCATGGCCTTCTCCCGGGCGAGGGCATCCGCCGCCGCGCGACGTGCAGCGGCGACCTGCTCCTCGTCGACGAGTTGGCCCCGGAGGAAAGCCGCGACGGAGTCCAAGGCGGACAAGGCCCCCTCCATGCCCCGCGGCGCGCCCCTGGAGCCTGACGCACCTCCCTCCACCAGCCCCGCAGCCGGCAGAGCCGCTGGTGCCGTCGTTGGCACTTCAACGGCGCCCTCCTCCGCAGCGACGCCCGACGCCGCCACCTCCTCCGCCGTGGGAGGCCCAAAAAAGGGCAGCTTCGGCCCGGGCGCCGGGGCCTCCGCCTGCCTCTCCACCGCCACCACCTCCGGAGGGACGGCTGCCACCACCTTCTTTGCCTGCAGATTGGCAGCCGCCATCGCTTCCGACGGGCCCGGAGGGACGGCCGAAGGGACCTCCGGTTCTTCCGCCGCCGCCGTCGGCGGGCGCCGGGGCTCCGAAGCTCCGCCCATGGCGCCCTTTGGAGCGCGCTCGGGCCACCGTCCCGCCAGAGCCTTTCACGGCGCCACCAGGAGCGACCCCCCTCCCTCTGCGGACCTGCAAAAGAAGAAATACTAAGTGCAAGAAGAAGGAGAAAAAGGCTCGTGTGACGCACTTACCCTCGCAAAGTACGGCGACGCTTCAGGGTCGACCCCCCTTGCTCCGCCGTCGGCCGCTTCTCGCTGACCCCTGGGCCGGCCGCCCCGACTGATGCCGGCCCAGAGGCCGACGGACCCGACCCCGTCGGCTCGGGGCAGGTGCGAACGTCCTTCGGCCTGGGCGTCCTCTCTTCGAGGATCGACCGCGCCACAGGGAACGTCAACGACGGGGGCGACGCCGCTTCCGACCCCCGAGCCTCCGACCCCCAAGGCTCCGGCCCCTGCTTCGAGGGGGGGCGAGGGATCTCCACGACCTCCTCGTCCTCCTCGTCGTCGTCGTCGTTGTCATCATCGCCCGACCCCCGCCACGCCGATCCTGGGCCAGCTTGGCCCGGATCTTGAGAGCCCGCTTGGCCTTCCGGGCGTCCTTCTTCCGCTTATGCTCCTCGGCGGCCAAGCGGTTGGCCTCCCGGACGGTCGCGTCTTCAAGCAAGGGGGGGCGAGAGGGCCGGACCGCGAGTTCTCTCTTTTGTTGCCAGCAAAAAGAGAAAAGTTAGACTCAGAAGAGGGAAGCTAAGAGAAACGACAAAATAGGAATCTCACTCACCAAAAGAGAGCTCCCCTCGGCAGGGCGCATTGGCGGGTGGTCGTCCACCGGATCCTCGAGATCCTCGGCGGCGAGGGACTCCCGGAGCCGCTGCTTCAGCTCTAGCTCCGAAATGGGCTCGGCCGACATCGCCGACCCGGAGAAATCCGAGCCGGGGCTCATCTCCTAGAGCCGGAGCCGCCACGCCATCAGCGGCAGTACACATCGGGCGTGGAACGCGGCGATGACCCCGGCGCCGCGCACCCTTCGGGTCCGCAGCTGCCACACGGCGTCAAGGGCGTCGTCCAGCCGCTTCTGCTCCTTGGCCGGCGGCCCCCACTTCCACACCTCGGGCGCCGTGTTGAACGTACGCCCCGTAAACTCAGGCAGGGGCCCGGCAGCATCGTTCTTGAGGTAGAACCACTGCCCGTGCCAGCCCTTGTGAGAGAGCTCCGCAACCGCAGGGGGCTGTAGGAGCCAGCGCGCTCCCCGCGGAGGTGGATGGATGCTGGAGCAGCCGATGGGGTGATGGGGCCCTTCCTTCGTCTGGAACGAGATGGAGAAAAAATACCGCCACAGATCGAAGTGGGGGGCGATCCCCAAGTAGCCCTCGCACAACGCCACGAACGTGGCGATGTGCAGTATCCCGTTGGGGTTGAGGTGCTGCAGCTCGAGGCCGTACTAGTGAAGGAGCCCCCGCAAGAAGGAATGCGCGGGGACTCCCAGCCCGCGCTCATGGAAGTGGGCGAAAGACACCACATAACCATTCGGCGGCGCGGGCACCTCCTCGTTACCCGGGAGCAACCACTCCCTCGCCTCCGTCCGGGCAACGAGGAGGCCACGACTAACCAGGCACTCAAGGCGCGCCCTCCGAATGTCGGACCTCAACCAAGAAGCCATGGGAGACTAGCAGAAAATCGGAGAGGAACGAAAAAAGATCAAGAAAAGGAACGTGCGAGCGCGGGAGGATGGAAGGCGAAGAGCGAAGGAGAGCGAAACGGCGCGGGAGGCAAAGAGACGCGGATGACGAATGCAGCAAACGGGCATGCAAGGTGCGTACTTATACCTTTCACCCGCTCGGCGCTCCTCTCGCTGCAGACGGGGCCTGCCTGGTCATCTTGCCCGGTGCGGACGCCGCTCCGCCTTCCCAGCCTCCTCTCGTACCGCTCACTGCAGCTGCGCCCGCGGAACCACCTCACGCAGCGCGGGAAATATCCCGCCCTCCGGAAATCACTCCCGAACCGCTGCAGGTGGGATCCGCCTAACCAGTCCACCCCGCGCGAATGCGACTCCGCCGCTTCGGCTTCCTCTCACCTCGCTCGCTGCCAACGGGCCCTCTCGAACGCCACGCGTGGCGCGGGAAGCTTCCCGCCCGCTGGGCATTTTCCCTCTGTCACTGCAAGCGGGACCCACACCACCGCCTCGCACAAGAGTGGCATTTACTCCCGCCTGCGCTGCGCCTACCGCCAGTCGCTGCAGGAGGGACCCACACGGCCGCCCGTTCGGTGGGATCGAGCGCACGCGCGCATACGCTCATGACCCCCGACGACTAAAACCCATGCCGCACGTCCCATCGTGACAGGCGCCTCTGCTACGCCGCTGCCACAAAATAAATTTTGACAGACAGGGACTTGGGCTGAAATATGCCCCGACGGCCCATAGAGTTCGAAGGCTGGCCCCACGAACAGGTTCGACAGCCGCTCAGGACGCAAATAAAGTGAGGGGTGGATAGAGATGGGCCCGCTAGCGGCCAATACCCTGGCGCGCAAGCGTCAAGGGCATCTCGGTCCGCGTTCGAGTCCCGGTTCACGCCGACCCATGGGTATTTCACCGCAGAAAGGCAGCGAGCCCTCGGAGCCTAGCGAACGGCATCCGGGTACCAGATTGGGACAGCAACCGGGAATATTGAGGTCGACCACCAGCTTGTCCATCGGAGCTCCCCCCGAAGGGAGCCCGGGCCTCACTCGAACTCTCCCGTTTGTAACTCGACGAGCGTCACGCTTCGGCCCCCGTGGTAAAGCGTGGCCTGGCTCGACCTCCTCGTCTGGCGGACAGACGCGCTGGAGGAACGTAACAAGCCGAACCGTGTCCACGATCGGACCACCGCAACGAGCGGGAATCTCGGGAACGGAATCGCAAAAAGAGATCTATTACGAGATCGCAGAGTACGTAAGCTCGACGGGGCTCAACGCAAGCCTACCGCCACGAGTTTACCGCTTCCGATGTGAGTGACTCCGGACCCCCTCTCACGAGGAGATTAGGCCTCACTCGGGGGCTACTGTTGAGGGTCAATACCAGAGGACGAGTCAACAGGCAACCTCCGCCTCACCCGACCCCTTCGAGGAGGGGTCGGATCCTGTACGCTCGGGCGACGCGCTCGACCCCGTCTCTATAGGGGTCGAGCGAACGCGTCTCCGCCTCGCCCGACCTCAGGGTCAGGCGAATCGCCCACTACTTCACGAGCAGGACGGACGGTGACGGTTGGGAAATAAATGTCTGACACGCGCACGCCCGCTGACAGGTAGAGCCGTCCGCTACCCGGGCAAGTGGGCGTTAAATGCACACGACGTGCACCGTCCATGGGATGGGCGTCTCTCCTGCAGCTCCTGTCAGAGACTCATTGCCCTACGCGACAGGACGTCCCGGAGCGACGGCCACAACCACGACGTCATCAAGCCAGCACCTACAGTGGCGTTTCTCCATACGGACGGCACTCCACCGAATGACGGCACAGACCACTCCGTCGAACAGGAACGGCACAACCACACCGAAGGCGTCGCCCATCGGAGCCCGGCCTGACTGGTGTACGGCCTCAGTCAGCTCCACGGAACCGGCCCTCCTCACGTCGCCGTATAAAAGGGGAAGGAGATTGAACACGAAAGAGGGGCTTCGAAGGACAAGTCCATCTGTAATCAAACACAACGCTTACTAGCTCTCATCAACCTTAGAGCACACATCCACGAACGCATTTAGAGACAGGGAACACGCTCCCTTCCTCCTCCACTTGTAACCCCCCTTTGTAATCCCTGTCGCGAGTAATACAAGCAGCACAAAAACTGGACGTAGGGCATCGTTGCCTGAACCAGTATAAACCTTGTGTCCTCTCGCGAACCATCGAAGTCTTAAAACGCACCCCCCACGATAAATTCACTAGTCGACGGTAACGAACCTCGACATCTATAGAAAGAGATTTTTTGAGATGCTTGAGGTTTACTCCCTTCGGCTTTTTTTTATCGCGTTGACTTTGACCAATAACTTTGATCATTCGTCTTATTCAAAAAAGTATGATAAATAACAAATGTTTTGTTAGGATTTAATTTATTACTGAGGTTTTTTAATTTTAATTTTAAATTTTACATATTTGAACTAATTTTTTAAATAAGACGAGCAGTCAAAATTTTTGATCCAAATCAATAATGATAAGTAAAAAAGAACGGAGGGAATATAAAACTAGCTAGTGGTGTATAAATTGAGTGCACTGTAAGTTTGTTAGAATTAATTTAAAAGAAGAGATATCTAGAGGTAATTTTTAAACACCATAATAGAACTCTTATAAAAATCGCAATGTTGAGTTTCAACCCTTTTTTTTTTAGTTTTGGTGATAAGTTTAATTTATCTTCCACGACAGAGTATGTTGGATCTATATGTAAAGCACGGCCGGCCACTGATGGAGAATATGATGGCCGGCAGCGGCACAAGAGAGATGTAGTATCTCTCAAAGTCTTCGTCCAAGTCCGTATGAATAATTAGATCATCTCATTCTGGACCTCTCTGATATATTCTCATCGATCGCCTTAATTAAGTATATGGCGTCTTTGAGGCATCGCCGCGAAATGGCAGAGGCGGCGGTGGACTACGACGCCGACGGAACATCAGCTGATAGCGCCACGGAGGAGGAGGAGGAGGAGAAGGACCATCGCCTGAACCTGGGATTGGACTCTATGACTGCAAAGGTTTCTCTCATTCTATTACTGTTGTGTTGATGTCTTGGTCGCTGTCATGATGCCATGCCGATATCTTACTGTTTTTGATCTTCCATCATCGATCAGGGCATACAGCACTTGTGTTCTGAGCTCCTGGAAATCAAGAAGGCCTCAGAACATGACGTCTATCAAAGCTACCTCTCCTTCATGAGGTATGCGTCCTTCATCCTGATGTGCTTGTTGGTCATGCTGTAGATCTAATAACAGAATATCTTGATCGATCATCCAAAAAATATATATATATCTTGATCGATCGAACAGGATGTTCCAAGAAGCCGGTGCTCTGGAAAAGGACCTTCAGCAACACGTCCTAGCACACAGGAGGCTCGTCCAGAATCTCAGCAACAACTACTGCTTATACCCATCGTCGACACTACTAGTGCTTGGAGGAGGAAGTGCAATTAAAACAGTTGCGGCTGATCATCTGGAGGAGGACGAACTGGAACTGGAACTGGAATTGGAGTTGGATGTGCTTCTGTCGGAGCACCGGATGGAGGAGGCTCTGGAGCTCCTGGAATTGCACGACGACGGGATCACTAGTAGTGCTGAGGCCATGTCGGCTATGAAGGCAAAGGTCGCCGACCGCTTCGCATCCGTCGCGGACAACCCGCGGACGCCACGGCCCGAGCTCCTCAAGGCGCTCTCCGGCCTCTGCAAGCTCGGCGAAGCTCAGCGAGCGAACCATCTGCTCTTCAAGTTCTACCGTCCTGCGGCATTGTCATTGTTCTGGAAGAAGAGCAGCAGCAACGACTACATCAAGGAGCTCGCTCGCATGGTGTTCTCCTCCATTCTTGAAGCATCAAGAAGCTTTGTGTGGCTGCACGGGCATCCGTCTCCGCAGCTCATCCGATGGGCGAGGGAAGAGATGGAGGACTTTAGCGTCGCATTCTCCGAGCACGTGAGATCCATATCGTCTCAGCAGGTTGGACAGAGTGTGGTCCTTGCACTGGAAGCTGCAAAGTGCGCCCTCTCTTATTGTTCCTTGTTGCGGATCATCACCGTCGTCTCCGAGCAAGACCTGCTGGATCTCATCGCACCTTGTCTGCAAGAGGTCCTAACCATGTATGCTAGGCATCTCAAGCAGGTCACTCGGTTGTTCGTCGCGTCCGACATCTGGGTGCTCGGCAGGTTCCCAGTCTCTGGAATGCTGGTCAGGGCCAGATCGCCAGCAGCCATGGCGGCCGGACTGCAGATCGAATGCTGCTTGCTCACAACCAGTGGAAGGAAGTTTCTTACACTCATACAGGTATTAATTATTCATTTCCTTTTGGGTTTCTTCGTCGTTTCTCCGTCCACTTAGGTACTTACTAGTAAGTATTTGAGAAAACAGGATGTTGTGGAGGACGTGTACCCGCTGTTGTATCTTGGAATCAACGATTCAGTAGTCCTTCAGCTTGTTGCAGAGCTGTTCAGGGATTATATGCACTCCATTGTAGAGCTCATCCCCAGAAAGGAGGAAGTCGGTCATCATGAGTACATGTGGCAGCTCTCCATCTCAATCAGCTGCACAACATTAGTATCCTTGTTTCCGGCCATTATTCGTTGCATCAAGTTTAAGAGCGACCAACGGTCTTCAGTCTTTTTAGCACAAGGAGGAGAACTGGACAGTTTGACCTTGTTTATTAAAGAAGCAGCCGGGCAAGTATGGACCTCTTTCTGCCACCAGTTTATACGAGACACCATGTCATGTCTAGAGAAATCTGGAGAAGGAATAGCTAGCTCACCACACGGCATGATGCCTTCTTTTCCTTTCCAGGTAATTGTTGTCATCAATTTTAGCACTTTTCAACTAGAATTATTGCCGTAATTGATGGTGAGAACTAAAAGCGGAGGGACTACATAGGTTCTGTTCGGAAGGGTGAGGCAGCTGAATAATTTGTATGGCACCATCTTAACTGGCAAGGATGGTGCAATGAGAAACCTGCTGCAGGAGCTGACGGAGGCAATGATTTTCTGGCTCTCGAGTAACCTAGATTCCTGGATCCAAAAAGTCCACCAGGGCATTCCCAAGGACACATTTTTTGTTCAACAGGTAATAATTCAAGTCCCCATTTGATCATTGTATCTATGCTGAATAATATGGCTGCAGTCTCTATCTCTCTCTCTCTCTCTCTCTCTCTCTCTCTAAACTAAAAAGACCCTTCTTATTTATATGATTCCTGTAAAAATCTTCCTGTTATTATCCCGGTGGCTCTCTCTGTTTTCTATCCCTAACCGGAGAACGGTTAAATTGATGTTTATTACATGATGAATGATGCGGTGATAAATTAATTTGTACGATGCAGATCCAGCTAGATCTTCATTTTCTCTTAGAATTTGCACAACTGGGTGGCTTCTCTTCCGAGAACATCAGGACCGGTGCACTGGACTTACTTACCAAAGCACAAGGAAAAGTAGTCTCGGATAGGTAATTTACCCCCTCTCTTTGTTACCGCCAGAACTGCACGGCAGCTGAATACTCTTATAAAAAAAAAAATGCAGTGATGGCCGGGGCTGGGCTTGGGCTACCGACGCTGCAAAACATGCAGTTGGAGTACTAATCAGGTCGTCCAGCAGTCCACATCAAGAAGCAAGCGCCCAGGATAATACTAATGCTCAAGAAGAAGAAGGGGCTAAAGGAGAGGACAAGAGTGTTGAGAGTCCTCATCAGTCAGAGGATGAAAGCGGAGCTTGTGACGGCGGCAAGTCCAGTGACGAATTCATAAGCATCCAGGAAGAAGGAGATGACGAATCCAACCATCGAGATGAAGATGAGTACTCATCAGAGATTGATGATACTGCTGAAGCTGATGATCACGAGAGTGGATCAGAAGAGAGTCATGCCATTCTCGAGGTTGAAGAAGACTACGCAATTCTAGGTGATAATAACAGTCCTGAAGAAACTCCGATCCAACAAGAACGAGAAACGGTCGGTGGAGGCAGTCGGCGGAGCAGCAGGAGAAAACGGGAAGCTCTGAGTAGCAGGCCCAGATGGCGGTGAACAATCTTCTCTTTTTTTTTTTACAAAAATAAACTATTTCTAATTAACTGTGAACAACGATTATGACGAATGTATGCATACAGCAAGAAAAAATTGATTCGTAATAACACGACATGATATAGAATGTAGCAGCTACTGAATCCAAGCAGGAAGATCACATCACATCTCTCCTCTTAGCAACGTATAAAACGACGATTAATTTTGTTTACTAGGTATCCCGGCGGCGATACTATATCAGCAAATAAGCAGTTGAATTAAACCTTCAGGCAAGGAATCCGAGCTTCTCCCCGTTCTTCTTGGCAAGGCGGATCAAGCCCTGCCTCTGCTTCGAATCGGCTCCGATGGTCTTGCAGAACTCGGTGATCACCTGAGGAGGAGGAGACGATGATCCATAATGGTGAAACAGACATGACACTAGCTAGGGGCTTGCGACTTGAGAGCGAAGAAGGAAATGAATTAATGGATCAAAATTAAGACCTGGGAGTGTAGGGCAATGGCCTTTCCCCTGAGCTGGTTGAATCGCTTGCGGCCGATGATGTTGCGCGCCACGACCACGAGCGGCGCGAACAGCCCCTTCCCGGCGTTCACGTTGCCCATCATCTTCGCCGGAGACCGCAGCGGCCGCGCAGAACGGGGACGCGCCGCCACAGACGACATGGCCAGAGCATCGCCGGACACGGAGCTGGACCACGTGGGAAGGGCTCTGAACTGGGAGGAGAAAGACACAGCGGCAGCCATGCCCTTCCTTTCTTTTTTCAAGGTTGGAGTTGGAGACGACTGAACGAACTGGGCTCGATCTGCAGAAGAGGGAACGGCGAGAAAGGCAGCAGGCAGCTGCTAGAGGTTGTGAGGAGGAGGAGAATGTAGCAAGCAGGAGCCGAGCTGTCAGCTGTGGTGAGGAAGAAGCCACACCGCCCAAAAATGTTGTGACGAGGAGGAAAGGAAACCAAGCCAAGTGTGCTGCTATCTCCGCCAAGAAATCGATTCGCTCGCTGCTGGTGCTGGCTGCTTCAAGCTCGCGTTGAACTGGAGGAGGCGAAAGCAGCCAAAACCAGCATCGGCCACAAGTAGATGAGGTGTTTCTGGGCAGAAACACAGGGCCGATGCTCGGCTGCCACGTCATCACCTCTCCTCCCCCAGCCCTCACACAGACAGTGTGTGTCATCAAGCTGTGTGTGGATCAAAGCAGGTAACATTTTATTGTAGGGCATTTGCAAATCTGACGTTTGAAATTAAGTACATCACTCAGCTTATAAACATATCTACTGAAAGATATTTTAAGTTATGGACTGATACTTAAAAATAGTGAACCTGATACTTAGTGCTTAGTTATTTTATTTTTCTAAAACTAAACAAAAGGCAATTTAGATATCAACGGTTAGGATGAAAAGATATTTATGTTTACTTCCAAGCACCATATTAGATCGTACAAAAAAAGAGAGATATCCTTTACTAGGGTTATTATGCATATAATCCTACTTTTTCAAGATGAACACTTAGGTTATTTAACGGTGTTAAGTTCATGGTAAAAAAAAAAAGATATTCTTGCCTTTGGACCCTACTTTTTCAATGCAAATTGCACGAATGACTTTCCTATAAAGCAAAATTCAACATTATTCATGTACTTGTAGTGAAATTTAAACAAAAGTTTAGACACATTTTAGAATGTTTTAGCTATAATTCAATTTTTTTTATAGATTACAATTTCAACATTTTGGTAGCAAATAAATTCATGTATAACATGCATGACGTTGAAAACAAATGCTTTCATATCACAGAAACAATATGGCACGATCAAAAGATAAAACACATACTTGTAGGAGAAACTTTAGTGCAAACAAAATTGGAGAACCATCAGAGAATATATTATTTCATTTTCCAAACTGAATTTTATTTTCACTCACGGTGGAGGATACAGCATGGTAAGGTGTGGCACCTACCATATCTTGATTCTCGACGAACCCCCACCCTTAGATCTCCTGACATTCGTCCATGCTGTCGAAGTGTTGAGTCTGTCATGGAAAAGATTTTCGTACCTCAAAAGAATATGTTGAGCTGCTGAAGAGATATTGGGCTTTTCTTGGGTGATGTAGTTGGCTAGTTTATCTATACTTTAGCTTGCAGAACAACTCAGTCATCAGGATATATAAGAACATCATAACCACAAGCCTACAATCTATGACGACGATTTTAAGATTTGTGAGGTCATTGTCTCGTAGGCACCAGCAAAACCAGTAGGACATGAAACATTTCCATAATGCTCCTTACGTTTTCATTGATTATGTCATTTTTAACTTTTAAGTATTATGTTTGACCGTCAACTTACTTATTTTTTTAAATATTCTTTTTATAATATATTCTATCATTAAAGTTACTTTAGTCCCAACATATTTTTTTAATATTTATCTAAAATTCTTAAATAAAACGAGCGTGCAAACTTGATGTCTAAAAAAATACTAATATGGAAGTGGATCCAATGCCGGCTACTGACATGTGGGTCCCTCTGCCAGAGGTAGTCGATGCATGCGCGCTGCGTACGCGAGGGCTAGGCTCCTCTCGCGCACCTCCAGATGTATCGTCCTTTTTTTTTTTTTGAGCACAGTCCTCCAGACGTACCGTTTGGGGCTGCTCCTTGCTGTGGCAGCAGTAGTGCTGGCCCACCTGCCTTCATTAGTGAGCCAACAAACAACATACTACTACAACATTCCTCAAAAAAAATAACATACTACTACAACATACTGGTAACACTATTTTCCGTTCTCTCTCTATCAGTGAACTTCCATATATCGTATTTTTTCATTTTAAACTTATTATTAACATACTGCAAATGCAACATAATTATGCATTATGAATTTTTTAGACATGGAATGATTATTTTATAAAAATGTTAATATTGTAAACATCATTTATTTCATATTTAATAAATTTTGTTTCAACAATATCTTAAATTTTTTATGTTTGAATAGGCAATGTTCTAACTATTATTTTTATTTTGTTACATGCTTGAACAATATTATTCCAGCAGTGTCTTTACTTATTCCGTGCTTGAATAACATTGTTCCAGCTAACAACATTGTTTCAACTAATGTCTTCATTTATTTCATATTTAATAAACATTGTTCCAACAATATCTTAAATTGTTTCATGTTCATAAAAACATTGTTCCATCTAGTATCTTTATTCTGTTCGTGCTTAAATAATCATTATTTTATATATTGTTATATGTTCTGTGTTTAAATAAATATTGTTCTACTAGTAAAATTATGCACTAGTCTTTTTTTTTAAAAAGCACTAGTTACAACTATTAACAAGTAAATAAATTTAAGTGTGCAGCGACGAAAGAAAAAACAATCATGTACTGGTAACTTGTGAGAAGGCGCGAGGTCGTCCGTGCGAATAAAATCTGGCTGAAAGCAAACAGTCTCGCGGTCTCGTCGTGCCAACAATCACTGTGGGGCCAGGGCGGTGGGGTACGCGAGACCCGTCCGATGCGGACCCATGCATGCGGCCAGCACCGTGAACTGTGTGTATGAATGCATATACAGTGCCCGGGGGGGGGCGGGGCTTTGCTGCTGGTAGCGCACGCATTCATTAATGAAATGGAAGTGTGCAGTGGAGCAAGGGAAGCCTGTAGTAGAGTGAGGCTCAAGCTCCTGATAGATTCATCAGAGTCAGAGCGCTGGAGCGATTGCGCTGAGATGGGTAGGTGGTCAAAACCGAAATGCACATGCCCACTGCTTTCATCTTCTTCATTCAGCCAGCACCAGCACCAGCACCAGCACCAGCAGTAGAGGGGTCAGCTCCCTCCCTTGTTTCTCTTCTCTAGCGCCTGCTCCTTCCTCTCCTTCCTCATGTGACGTGAGAGGTCTCGATCCTGCCTCTGCCTGCCTCCTCCCTCCCTACTACTCGTAAGTAGTACACTGCCATTGCTGCGATCAAACAAGATGTTGCCCTCAGCTGGGTGCTCCTCGTCCTCGTCCTCGTCATGGAGATTTTGTGCTTGCCGGGGGGCCGTGTTTGCTGCAGTCATGCTGGTGCTCCTCCTCTTCCTGGCGGCGCCTCCTCCTCTTGCTGCGTCGTCGATGGCGAGGATCCAGATGCATCTGGACAGGATCAACAAGCCAGCACTGCGCTCCATACAGGTACCATCCGTCCTCTTCTCTGCTAGTAATTACTGGTACCATCCATCATCTATCAGCTCAGCTGGATTCAGGCAACCAATTTTACCAAAAGAAATGACAAGCATGAGGTTGGATTACACACTACTTGGTTGCAGAGCGAGGACGGCGACATCATCGACTGCGTGGAGCTGCAGAAGCAGCACGGCCTTGACCACCCGCTCCTCAAGTCCCACACAATCCAAGCAGCGCCGCTGCTTCGGCCTTTGCAATTCCAATTTCAATTCCCCACGGCTGCTTCTGCTTCTTCCACCAATTCCAACAAGACGAAGACGACGAGGGGCAGGAGGAGGAGGAGGGCGTGGCAGACTTGGCACCACGGCGGGCACTGCCCCCGAGGCACGGTGGCCATCCGGCGGACCACCGCCGAGGACGTCCTGCGCGCCAGCTCCGTCACCCGCTTCGGCCGCAAGATCGTCAACGCAGCGCGCGCCGCCGACGCGCCGGACGTCGTCACCGGCAACGGACACGAGGTATCTCTTCTGGATTTCTTCAAACATTTGCATAAATAAGTAAATAGTAAAATTCTTCGTTTCCTGATGAATTCGAAAGGAATTCGTGGTTGGTGGCGCGCCATAAGTATGTAGTCCATCCAGGCCTGCCTGACCACAGCAGCAGCATCATTGTATCCACCACACCACCCTCCCTTGTTGAGTGAGTTGTCCGCTTGCTTGGCTTACAATTCACTGCTCTCCTCCTCCGCTTGTCTGACGGACTGGCCTCACGCAGTAAATCTGAATCAATTGACCGATAGGAGTTGATTTTGGACAGGTTCTGGTAAGCACAAATGAATGCTACTAGCTGCTCTGCTATGGTGTCCCTGCGAGTCAGTGAAGTCGATACATTCATTTTACTAGGGAGTACTAGTAGTAACTAAGTACGGAGTAACTAGTACTGCTAATGCAAATGAGTGTTGTAAAAAAATAAAATAAAAATCCTTTTGGCTTTGCAGCACGCCATTGCTTACACGGTGGCGCCGGTGTACGGCGCCAAGGCAACCATCAACGTCTGGGATCCGGCGATCCAGGAATCCAACGGCTTCAGCCTCTCGCAGCTGTGGATCCTCTCCGGTTCCTTCAACGGCTCCGACCTCAACAGCATCGAAGCAGGATGGCAGGTCCCACCCATGGATGATCTTAATCTTACACTCTACTACACACTTTATTTTCATCTCTTTGGATGTTGCGTTCATAGTCAAATACGTACTACTACTCGTAGTACAAATTCCCTTTTTTTTTTAAAAAAAAGAGAAAGTCAGACTCAAATACTACGTAGTTAAACGCAATTTGAGGCAGGCAGCACATGGCTTCTTAAATGCATCCATCCATCGAGAATTCGAGATCAGGATCTAGTTACCATTGCTTACTGTAATCAATAAAATAATTTGATCAAGCAGATGGAGTCGCCGTCTGAAGCTTTGATTTTTTTTCTAGTCAGGTCAGCCCTGAGCTGTACGGGGACAGCAGGCCGAGGCTCTTCACATACTGGACAGTGAGCAGCTATTCCTTTCTCATTTTCATTATTAATTAAATTGATCTAATACTAGTACATTGCAGCTGATGATTGAATTTGAAATACCGATGCAGAACGATGCTTACGAGGCGACTGGTTGCTACAACGCTCTCTGCCCGGGGTTCGTGCAGACCAGCTCCCGCATCGCCATCGGCGCGTCCATCTCGCCGGTGTCTTCGCTGGGCGGCTCTCAGTTCGACATGACGCTGCTCGTGTGGAAGGACCCCAAGCTTGGCAACTGGTGGCTCAGCTACGGCGACCAGCTGGTGGGCTACTGGCCCGCCGAGCTCTTCACCCACCTCTCCGACCACGCAACCATGGTGGAATGGGGCGGCGAGGTCGTGGACACCAGGCCCGACGGCGTGCACACCGCCACGCAGATGGGCTCCGGCCGCTTCGCCAGCGAGGGGTTCGGCCGCGCAAGCTACTTCCGCAACCTCCAGACGGTGGACGCCGACAACAGCCTGGTGCAGGTGCCCGTCGACAGCCTTCAGACCCTCGCCGAGAACGCCGGGTGCTACGACATACGAAAGGCATACGACCACGCCGGAGGTGGATGGGGAACGCACTTCTACTACGGCGGACCGGGACACAACCCAGAATGCCCCTGATCATGACAGTCTCTTCTTCTGTTCTCCAATTAATTATTCTGTTCTCTAATTAGTTACGACGGAGTAGTACTACTCATCCTGTATTCCATTCCACTCCATTCCTTAATTGTACAGTCGCTACTCACTAGTACCACTATGTGATGATGGATTCTTCGGGTTCTCATTATTTTGCTGCTAATTCCCTACCTACCACCCTAGTAGCAAATGAATTGAATTTTTTTGAATGTTGATCACCCGTCAACAAACCAGTGGGTGGGTTGAAGAGGACTCTAAAATTGATTAGATTTTCTTTGGGATGCTAAGGCAAGCACAAATCTGTAATGTCATTTTTGTTTTCGTTTTGGATTATTAAATTCAACTTGGTCGTCTTGGTTTAATAATTTTCGTCGTCCTAAATGGTTTTCACGGTGGTTTTTGTATGCTTGTTAGTACTGCTTGTAAGGTAGTAATTTTATTTATTTTTTCTTCTCCCTTGATACAAAGAGGTAATACTATATCTGTTTTCTAATTGTTGACATCTTTTAATATAAATTTATATTTAAAACGTTAACAATAAAAAATCGGAGATAGTAGTTAGCTTTTCCTAGAGGGAAAAATCAAAAGGAAGGATTTTGGTTGATAGGAATAATAGGCCCTTGGTTGTGGTTGTGGGCTTCTTATGGGCCAAGCAATCCTCTCAGCCCACTGCGCACTGTGATCCTCTCTCGGTCTCGTCGTCCTGGTCGTCGTCGTCGTCGTCTTCGCCTCAACTCTGTTACGTACTCTACGGCTGTAGGCGGCCAGCGGCGAGGCTCCTCCTTCCTCCTCCTCTAGAGACCCAGAGAGCGAAAGAAGACTTTTTATATGCTCTTACTCCGGCGCCTCTGCCTCCTGCTTCCGCGCACCCTTGTGTCCTCCTCCTCCTTGACAGGCAGAAGCAGCCCTTCTCCCCTTTGGTCGTCTACAAGGATAAGGAGAGGAGGGGGACTAGCCATGGCCTCGTCTTCCTCTTCATCCGTCGTCGCGGAGGGGTCAGCCGCCCGCCGATTCTGGATCGCCGCCTCCACGCGGGAGGCTGCCTTCGCCGCCTACACGCCCTTCCTCCTCTCCCTCGCCGCCGGTAACTTGCGCCTCGATGCCTTCCGCCACTACATCGCGCAGGACGCTCACTTCCTCCACGCCTTCGCGCGCGCGTAAGTCCCCCCATCCCGATGCCCCTCTTATCCATGCGACCTAGTACAAGACAAGAGATCTGATCCGTGCGACCGTCGCAGCTACGAGATGGCCGAAGACTGCGCCGACGACGATGACGAAAGGGACTCCATCGCCGCCCTCAGGAAGGCCGTCCTCCAGGAGCTCAACCTCCACGCCTCCGTCCTCCAGGTCCAATCCCAATTCTTCCTCTTCCTTTTTTTTTTTTTGAGATAACCAATTCTTCCTCTTCTGCTACAGACTAATTTAGTTGCAGACATCGTGCACACTGCTTTCAGGAAATTACTAACCTGCCAGTAGAACCGAAATTCTTAGTGTACCGGCATATTATGCAACATACTGTAACTCTGTGGAGTACCTTCCCACAGATTAAATAATACGAAAAAAAATTGAAAGAAAGAGGAACCTTGCAGTTTTCATCTACTCCCTCTGTTCTCTAATTGCAATTTTTGTTCACTTTGAACTAGATTATTATTTTTTATTTTTTTTTGTCCTAATGCAAGCAATTTATAAACGGTGGGAGCAGCAAGTAGCCTAACCTGCTTGACTATTTAATGGAACGATCTAACATTGACAAAGCATTACAGTTGCATGATGCAACTTTTCATTTGGTCCTTGAGCCCAGTTTTCTCTTTCCTTTCCTCTCTTGTATACTAGCTCGTAAAAAATGCCCTTCCATCTGAGGATCCTTCTTTTATCCTTAGATTCAACTAAGAATTTCTAACACTCAGTCAGTTGCCTTGACAACTCAATTTGCAGGAGTGGGGAGTAGATCCTACCAAAGAGATCCCACCAAGTCCAGCAACAACCAAGTACACTGATTTCTTACTTGCCACTGCAGCTGGAAAAGTCGATGGTGCTAAAGGTTCCGACAAAATGGTCACACCGTTCGAGAAGACTAAAATTGCTGCATACACTATTGGGGCCATGACTCCATGCATGAGGCTTTATGCATATCTGGGGAAGGAACTCATGGTTTTCCTTAAACAAGATGAAAATCACCCATACAAGAAATGGATTAACACATATGGATCCAGTGGTTTCGAGGTATAGAAATGTTATATGTCCATCTACACATGGATACTCCTGCATTGTGTGATGTTTGCTGAAAATTCAATGTCAATGCACCTGCTGCTTGTGCTGAATCCTTTTCCACTCCGCTCTTTTTTGCTGCAGGATAATGCGCTCCAAATAGAGGAATTGCTAGACAAACTAAGTGTCTCATTAACCGGTGAGGAGCTTGAGATTATCGGGAAGCTCTACCAACAAGCCATGAGACTGGAAGTGGAATTCTTTTGTGCTCAGCCTGTAGACCAACCTGTGGTAGCTCCACTTTCAAGATACTGTGATCCAAAGTACAAACTCTTAATCTTCTCTGATTTTGATTTGACATGCACTGTTATTGATTCATCAGCCATCTTGGCTGAGATCGCAATTTTGTCATCCCAAAAGGCTAGTCAAGGTGGCAGTGATAATACCCTCGACCGTACAAAGTCAGTAGACTTGAGAAGTTCGTGGAACATCCTCTCTAAGCAATATATGGAAGAGTATGAACAATGCATGGAAAGGCTGCTTCCTCTAGAAGAGGGTAAGAACATCATAGCCCTTAGTTTCTGCTCATCTATGATTCACCCTAGCACTACTTACATTTAGCTGCTGAGGCCTTATGTGACTTTATCTTTGATTCCAGCAAGGTCACTAGATTACAGTCAACTGTACAAAGGTATGGAGGTGCTAGCAGAGTTCGAGAAACAAGCAAATTCTAGGGTTGTCGACTCTGGTGTCTTAAGGGGAATGAATTTAGAAGACATCAGAAAAGCTGGAGAGCGGCTTATTCTTCAAGATGGCTGTAAAAAATTCTTTCAGAAGATTGGGGAAAAAAGGGAGAAGCTCAATTTGGATATCCATATTCTTTCCTATTGTTGGTGTGCAGAACTTATAAGGTCGGTCTTTTCATCAGGTAAGTCAAACAAAGGAAAACAACCCTCTAGTTTCATATGTTTTACTTCTATGATCATGATGGTCGTTAAACATAGCTGAATTTGCAATCTGCTTCACTTACAAGGTTAATATCAACATCTCAATTTTGTTCTTTGTAGACTCTTCTGAAATTTCTTTTGCTGTTTTTGTTATGTGGACCTCAACTATCAATCTCTTGGACCGAAGGTGATAGCTTGATTAGTGCTGTTTACCATGATAGCTTGATCACCGTCCTAACTGATTCTTTTGCATGTATTTGACCTTCTCATTGTTTGTTATGAAGGAGCAGTACATACTTGTTGAAAGACTTTTTACTTCTAGAAGAAAGGATAAAACTGTTGTCGTAAAAGAACCAGCTACACCTGCCAACTTTACATGCTCTTGCTAGTTAATTGTGACACAAGCCCAACTGATTATCAACACATTTTTTTTGTGCCTAACATTGGTATGTTTGTCCTTTTGAATTGTCATTCTTTCATGCAGTTGGTTGTCTTGACGGGTTGAACATACATTCGAACGAGTTTGCCTTTGAGGGATCTGTTTCAACTGGTGACATTGACAGAAAAATGCAGTCTCCACTAGACAAAGTTGAAAAGTTCAAGAGCATAAAAAGTGACATGGATGGCACAGCGTCATTACTGTCTGTTTACATTGGAGACTCAGTTGGTGATTTGCTTTGTTTACTGGAGGCAGATATTGGCATTGTCGTTGGATCAAGCACAATCTTACGGAAAGTAGGCAAACAGTTTGGTGTGTCATTTGTTCCGCTGTTCCCTGGTTTAGTAGAAAAACAGAAGCAGTTGACAGAGCAAGAGTCATCCGTGTTCAAGACGCGGTCTGGAGTTCTTTATACGGTTTCCAGCTGGTCAGAGGTACATGCTTTCATTCTGGGAAATGATTTCAGCTGAATGTTGGTGTTCTCTTGTCCATGTTTTGTGTGGAGAAGCCAGACCGTTACTAGTTCACACACCTGATACCCAATGTGGTCCTTTTTATGAAAGCCACATGGCAGTCCTAGTATATACTATATGAATTGTGTTTTGCGATGGTTTTGTATGGTCAATGTTTCGTTGATTGCAGTCGTGATGTCCTTCCACCTGGGACCATTTCATCTAATTTCTGGAGTGGTTCCCTGCATTGCATTGCATTGCAACTAATAGAGCGGTATGGTATACCCAAAAAGTGTAAAAACCGTAGAGATGAGCTGGCAATAAAATTTGATGAGATTGATTGCAATGTGCTCTGACTTGTTTTAATGAACTGCATGGAGCTTATATCTTTTATTCTGGATCGGGGCCGGCTGATGGTAATGGTAATCTAGTGGAGAGTACACGATGCATAATATTATACCAGCTGCTGCAGGCGATCATCAAAATGTTAGGTGAAGGTTGCGGCGCGCTCGTCCATGGCGAGGATGGTGGTGAGGTTGAGCGGGTGCATGTACTCCTGTGTGCCGTCCATGAACTGGCTCACAATGATTCGGTTTGCCTTCTCCGTCGGGTGGAAGTTGTCCCAGAAGACGTAGAGGCTGCGGTCCGGGCAGACGCTGGATGCGGCGGTGCAGAGTCCGATGCCGTTGTACGGGCCCTGGCCGCAGCACGCCACCTTGGAGGTGACGAAGCCGTACGCCGCCGGGTCGGAGATGAAGTCCATGTGCATCCGGTAGGAGTTGACGGCGACGAAGACGTCGGCGCCCAGCTCGGCGTTGAGGCCCCGGATCATGTCCACCAGCTGCGGGTTGTAGAGCGCGGCGGCGCGCTGGAGCTCCGGGTTGCACTCGCCGGCGAGGCTGCCCCGCAGCGCGAGCTCGGCGGGGGCGCAGCCGATGGGGCCGGAGCCGGTGACGAGGACGCGGCGCGCGCCCAGGCCGTGCAGCTGGCGCAGGATCTTGGCGTACTCGGACGCCAGGTAGCGCACGTAGTCCGGCAGCGCCATCTCGCGGGAGCGCGCCGAGAAGGGCACCAGGTAGTAGTTGTTGACGAAGTCGTTGCCGCCCAGGGTGATGAGCACCAAGGCCTGGTTCACGAGCCGCCGCGTGGCCTCGTCGCCGACGAGACGCCGCACGCGGCTCTGGTACTGCTCGAAGTACCGAAGCTGCTTCTGGATGCGGATGATGTTGGCCTGAATTTTTTTCATTTTATTTTTTTGGCATTCAATATATATATATATATATATTATTGGATTTTTTGAAACCAATACAGTAATGCAACAAAAAAAAACAAAGAAATAGCAAAAAAAAAAAAACTCACAAACTGGATTCCTGTGTCGTTGAGGATTCCGACTCCTGCTGACGCAAAGTTTGCTCCGACGAGGAGCTTGTGGCCGTCGAGATGCGGGCTCAGGTACGGCAGCACGGGCTCCGCACCCAGGTGCTCGCTGATGATGTCGGGCACGTTGAGCCCGTTGGAGAAGCGGCCCGTGGCCCGGTGCGTCGGGTAGTCCAGGCCGTACGGCGGCGAGTCGGCCCGCGCCGTCGTCATCAGATAGTTGTTGTTGCCGCTGTCCACCAGAGAGTCGCCGAACACGAAGAAGGCGCGAGGCCGCACCACGTTCGCCTCGCACGGCGGCATCGAGAACCCAGCAGCTGCTACAAGGACAAGGGCGGCGAGCCACCTCATGTTGCTACCAGCAGCAGCAGCACAAGAGCTCATTGTGATTTGTGAAGAAGCTGCTTCCTGATCAAGCTACACTCACTTCGATCGTTTGATGAGATGATGATGGAGCTTCCTTGCATGGCCGGGTCGCAATTTATAGCCCGCCTTCCATACCATGCATTCATGCATTCCTTCCCTGAGGAGTGCCGTTTGAGCTCCCTACCCACTAGGCGTAAGGCTAGAGGCCCAATTCGTTGAATTGAAGCACCGTCGACGCCAGTGAGATGGAAAATGCGTCGAAGAGTGAACAAACAACTAACCGCTGGTAGCGTGAAATTTTTGGATGTTCAACTGTAACTCCAGGGCCCGTGTAATTGCAAGGCCACCTGAAAACGGCATACACAAACGATAAGTAGTACCACCGTCCTTGCGTAACAAACCCACACCGCATTTTTCAGGCCATTCAATCTGTAACTGCACAAACATACAGCATTCATCCTGGTCTGCCCGGCCGTCGGTGGATCAATTGAGCATCATGTTTACTCAGATACAGCATATCACAAAAAAAGAAAAGAAAATGAAAAAAAAATGGCAATGCAAAAACACCACCACTCTTTCTCTGGTGTGTGACAACATAACATCGCAATGCCAGGGGTAACAAAAACAATTGCTAAAGAAATACAAATATTTCCATGTCCATTAGTCCCTTCCTCAATTCTCAGAGTCAACAATGAAAATACATGGTCATAACTCCGTGTCTACTCATGGGAGGGGTTACAGTAACACCAATTTTGACAAATGAAACTGGATTTGCAAGGAAATCTAAATACAGCAGGGCTGCTCCAATCATTAAAAACTCAAATCGATCCATCCAGTGGTGATGCTCAGTGTTGTCACGAGTTACCAGTGTTGATGTCCAGTTCCGATAGCATTGTAGCTAATTCACCTTTGTGATACAGCTTCACAGTATCTACAACAAATGATGTCTGTTAGCTATACAGCTTTTTCCAGCGTACTACGGGTAGTGAAGTGAATATTGCAGATAGCACTTAGAAATATCACAACCCTCACTCAAGGTGGGCCACCTTGTAATGCACATGGTCTCCATCCACCACCCTTAGATATATGACGTCTAGGATAACAAATCTAGTGCAATTTGAACTAGATGAACTGTTATAAACGTCAATACTAAGAACACAGAGCTAGGATATATTATATAGCCGTGGATAATGACAAACAAAGTTATGGAGCACAAAGAGAAGATGAACTAGTTTCTTTTTAGAGATGTTAAATGAGTGTGAATCCTTGGCTGAACCATAGAGTAACTGGGAGGGGATAATATAATCTGTCAGTATTGATGCAGGTTACAGATACTGCTCGCCACTTGATATGTAAGTATAACTGCGAAGATTGATCCAACATTCAAGAAATAGCAGATGCTGAAGTACCTGTACAGCCACCAACATGCTTTCCACCTGGAAGAAAAAGAGAAGATCCTTATAAAGCTGAAAGTCACCGCAACAAAAAATAAAAATAAAAATAATAGATATATAAGGGCGCAATACAAGAACTCATTTCTGCACGGTGAAAAATCACACATACCAATGAACACATTAGGAACAGTAGACTGTCCGGTCAACCTCTCCAAGACCTTTTGCAGTTGTGGCCCTTGAGCACCTGAAGGGGATTGGTTGTCAGTTGCATAAGGATAATGATATCCAAATTGACATTCTACTATCCACACCGTTCCTTTTTTTTCTCCTTATATACTCGCAGCTTATTAGTAAGAGACAGTTCATATACTAATAGGGATATCAATATGCACTTGCACAAATTCATATTGATGCAAAGCAGCTTAAGAAGGTACTGCATGAGTCACCTCCTTTGTCAATGCAGCATTTCCTTGCCTAGCTTCCCAACACTAACACCGAGCATTTCCTTGCCTAGCTTTCCAATACTAATAGCAGCAAAAGTATGAAACGCGTGCAAACAGAAAGGATTTATCCACCGGTTGCATTGTCACTGTTAGGAAGCTGGACTGTCAAATCCGCTTTTGAAGAAATCACGAGGTACTATACTACAGAGAGTAATGTATGGCAAGGGCGAAGGACGGACCGAGATGGTCGAGCTCGATGACGTGGGGCTGCACACCGATCCGCTTGAAGAGCGCCTTCACCTCCGAGGAATACCTGCGGTGGAGTTGGAAGCGCAGGAGTCAGGAATCGATATAATAAATCCAAGCCGGGATTGGATTGTTAGTTTAACGGATAATCAATCTTACGAGCACCACGACTTGGAATAGATGACGACGGGGTTGTCAGCCACCGTCCTCTTGACGGACTCCTCCATCCGCGAGCCGAATGACGAGTCGCCGGATGAAGAGGAGGCCCTGACGGCGACGGCACTGGCGCGACGCCCGGCCAGGAAGAGGCGAGAGCGAGACAGCCCGCACGGGAGTGGAAGGCCTAGGGCGGCCGTGGGAAGGCGGCCGAGAGTCAGGCCCGGCGGCGGCGGCATGGGTGGCTGACGGTGGCGGAATCTCCTCAAGAGGATCTCTCTCGTCTCCGGCCACAAACGCAATAACAATTCAATTGGGTTGGGCGGGTTGGGCTGGGCTGGGCTGGGCTGGGTTCCAAATACAACCGCACTGGAAACCCACGAAGCCGTACAAACCGGCCTATACGTCTGCGTGCCCAGACCCAACTTTGGCCTAATTAAGAGGATCGAATAAGAAAATAATAAATGCTTCGGATAATACCCGAGTTTACCCAACATTTAATATGTTTATTAATCTATCATAGAAAGTTATAGTGCGATGACATGACTTGGAAAGTTTTTCTTTCCTTTTAATTCTATCACTTCCTCCAATTTTTTTTATTTGTCATCATTTACTTTAACAGTTAACTTTGACCATTTATCTTATTTAAAAATATAAAATTTAAATATACGTTTTAAAAATATATAGTGAACAAATAAAATTATAAAATATATATGATATTTTTTATATTTTTTTAATAAAATAAATAGTCAAAATTATTAGTCAAAGTAAACGATGACTAGTAAAAAAGAATGAAAAGAATAACCTACAAAATCGAGAGATTTTATATTTAGTAAGCGACCACTAATAAGAGGTCATTACCATCAAATGCTTGCTAGTTCATTTGAGATATTTTTCTTTTAGTGGTATTTTAAGTGATTTTTAGACTCGTTAAATTAATTCAACGTTTACAACATCTAGAACATCTACAATTCATAATTATTTTATTGTATACATTTCTTTTCTATAGTAAATAATTACGTAGAGTCGAGTAGATTTTGATTCATTCACGACTATCAATGATAAGTGGAAGGAGAACAATTTTAAAAAATGATATTCATTCCTTGTCAGTGACTGAGATTTTACATATCTCTTAGTCATATTCTTAGAACAATCAAGATCAATGTGTAGAACAATTTTTAGATTTTTCTTAGTAATTTTTTTTATTGTTATAGTTAAAGAACTAAATATTTCGGTTTGGACTACAAATTATTTCAGCTTTACGAACGTAATGTTTCATACGTTGATAATGATTGTTCTGAAAATATGATCGAGAAATATATAAAAGCTGAGACACACTCTTAAAAATTAACATCTCATAATATCTCGCATTGGTTTGACGTAACAGAAACGTTCGATCTAAGATCAATAACCAACCGTGCATCTTCAACCTCTCAACCCGGGCTTCCCTCTCTCAACTCGGGCTCCCTCCCCTCTCAACAGTTTCCCTCATCTGACTTTCTCGCTTTGTATGCCAGCTTTGCCCCCTCGACGAGGTACATAACTTCTTCCTCCGTCACGCTCAGCCCTCCTGTTAGATTCTCTCTAAACCTCCTTCGAATTTTTTTATTTGACGTTCAGACAGAGCTAAATAAAATTTGCATGAATTAATTATTTAAATAACATCAAATTAAATCAGAAGGTAGCATGTCAGACACTTTGTGTATGATCTGGACCATAAAAATGACTATTTAAATGTTCCCTCCGTTTTTTTTGTGTCGTTTTGATTTTGATAAAATACTTTTATCACTCGTCTTATTAAAAAAATTAATTTAAATATATAAAATTAAAAATTAAGATAATTTTAATAATAAATCAAATTCTAACAAAATATTTAATATTTTTTATATTTTTTAAATATATAATTAAAATTATTAATTAAAATTAATGATGACAAAAAAAACCGAAAGAAGTATGATTATACGATTAATGAAGATAGCACTTAGAACCAGGATCAAAACAGTCGGAGTTAAACGAGTAGTAGTACATGTTGGTGTGAGGAAAGGAAGGCGTCTAGCTAGCTCTCCTCCACACCACACCACCCTCTCTTTCGAGCAGGAGGGAGCCGTCTGCAGAGAGGGATCTATGGCGTCCTCCTCCTCGCAATCGCCGCCGCCGCCGCCGCCGCCGCCCCTACATTTCCCCATCACCCCCAAACCTGATCCAGATGGCCCCGTCGTCCACCAAAATCCGCAGGCTTTCGTTCTTACTCCGGAGCTCTGCCACATCCTCCGACAGGAGCTCTCGCCTTCCCCCGACGATGACCCGGCCTTTGCCAGCCGCCTCATCCAATCGCAGCTCCACCTCCAAGCCCTCGCTGCCCAGCTCCGAATCCCCGCCGCCGTGCCTTTTCCCCCTCAGCCCGACCCGGCCGGATCTTCCAATGCCAAGAAGCGGGCGCGCCCCGTCACCGAGATGGTGCGCGTCAGTAATCTCAACGTTGCTGCTCACCTCCAGTGCCGCACCCTTGTCCGCCGTGCGCGCCTCACTTTCGAGGCTCTCCGCGGAGTCTACCAGCGCCAGGATCTCTCCACCGGCACCCGCAACCGCGCCGACCTCCGCGCCTCCAGCAAGATGCTCGCCGCCGGCCACTGGCTCCACCGCCAGCACCGCATAGTCGGCCACATTCCCGGCATCCTCGTCGGCGACTCCTTCTACTACCGCGCCGAGCTCTGCGTCGTCGGCCTCCACAACGCCCCGCAGGCCGGCATCGGCTACATCCCCGCCAGCATCGTCAGCGAGGGCCACCCCGTCGCCACCAGCATCGTCTCCTCCGGAGGCTACCTCGACGACGAGGACACCGGCGACGTCCTCATCTACACCGGCAGCGGCGGCCGCCAGCGCAACCGCCTCAACCACCACGCCGACCAGACGCTCGAGCGCGGCAACCTCGCTCTCCACAACAGCTACAAGTACGGCATCGAGGTTCGCGTCATCCGCGGCCACACATGGGACACCATGCCCAACCGCAAAGTCTACGTCTACGACGGCCTCTACAGGGTCGTCAGCTCCACCTTCGGCCCCGGCAAGTCGGGCCGCGACGTCTGCAAGTTCAAGCTAATGCGTCTCCCAGGCCAGGACGACCTCGGCAGCAAGACCTGGAACACCGCCAAACTCCTCAAGGACGCCATCGACGCCAGAATCCAACCGCCCAGGTACGTGTCGCTGGACATGTCCGGGGGGAAGGAATCCATCTCTGTGCCCGTCTGTAACGAGGTAGACGACGATAGGTCTCCTCTGGATTTCGAGTACACGGTGTTCCCCGAGTTTCCACTTCCTGCTCTGGTGAAACGGCAGAGGGGCTGCCAGTGTGCTGTGGGTTGTGGATTGAGGTGCAAATGTGAGAGGAAGAACGCTGGGGGCCTGGCGTACAATGAGGATGGCACTCTTCTCATGGAAGGCCTGTGGTGTACGAGTGCGGTGCTCTCTGTGGGTGCCCCATGACCTGTGTGAACCGGTTGACGCAGCGAGGGATGAAGCACCGGCTGGAGGTGTTCCGCTCTACGGAGACAGAATGGGGAGTCAGGACGCTGGACCTTATACGGCCAGGTGCTTTCGTGTGCGAGTACAGTGGTGATGTGGTTCTTACTGATGATCAATCATGCAATGCTTGATGGAGGAACGTGGTATCATTGATCCAAAGAGGTTTCCACCACGATGGAGCGAGTGGGGAGACACCTCCAATGTCGATCCAGACATCAAGGGAACCCCGTTTCCTAAGTTCTTGGGGCCAAGGTATGTACTGGACGTGTCTCAGAGGAGGAGCATGGCATGCTACATTAGCCACAGCTGCACACCCAATGTTTTCTCCAATACGTGCTCCGTGGAAGCGAGGACGAATCATGTCCCTCATCTTATGGTGTTTGCCATGGAAACCATCCCACCTATGCGGGAGCTGAGCATGGATTATGGCATGTAGAATCCATTCGTGGGTGATATCGTCTCACAAAATTGATGTTTTGGAATGATGTGACTGCATCTGTTGTAGGTGTATATTTTGTGGAGACATTTTCAGAATCTCATAACCACAAGGCTAGAAAATCCATAGGTTTAATGAATTGTAACAGTGGGAGCCTTTTAGAAGTATGTTTTGCAGAGTCTATTAAGTGGCCATGAGGAAGTTATAGTCATCTAGAACTAGAAATGCAAACTCAGATATAAGTACTCCTAGTTTACACAGTTCATGGTTATGATGATTTTCTTCTTGTAGCCAACCATCAAGGTTGCCCTTGATGGTCTCATGAAGTAAAACTGTGAGCTTGGCTGGCAACTTACATTCTTTGCTGTCTACATTCCTCAGGTCTATGGTTTGTTTCCTTCGATTTCCTTCTGTCGAAACTAACGAGCACTTACAGATGAGTCTTGCAATATGGCTAGGTTTTTAATATTGTATTGGTATTGAAAATCATGTGGAGTGAAAATGTTGTGTTTCAAGAATCGAAAATGTTTTACTTGTTACTCTCCTTAATATGCCTGTCGATGGTAGCATCCTGGCAGTGTAAGCTTAGCCATTTGTTGGCAAATAAGGTCTTCCATCTCTGAAATGCTCAAGAGTTTGTTGCACCTGCGCTAGCAAATAGCAATGGATTGGAAGTCATTTGAGAAGTAGCAACGGATGTGACCTTCTCTTGAGCTCTCCTTACTGTTTTGATTGGAAGGTAAACGTGTGTTGTGAAAAGCTGAGAGCAGTGCTGTGGCATTAGATGGCCTTCGAACGGTAGATTTGTGTTGTGAAAAGCTGAGAGCAGTGCTGATAACGTGTTTTGATTGGAAGGTAGACACGTCACAGTGAGGCACGGTAGATGATCCAGGTTTCGTTTTTGGATAATAATAAATGATCCAGGTTCGATCCCATAACTTGAACATGCTCTCGAAACTCGCAGAGTTGGACTGGATCTCGAGTTTGAATATACATGTACACTTTGCATGTTAAGTTAGCAATTGAGGGGGTTTTTTTTCTTCTTTTTCGCAGAGTAATTCGAGTTTGAATATACATTATAGAGTTTGCGTTCAAGTTAGTACGATGAATGATCACAGTGAGACGTAGAGTAAAGAAACCTAATACAGATGTTAACACGGTTTAAAAAGAAGTACAGAATCTATTGAAGTACGATGGTCACTGGACGAATCAAAGGCCGAGAGAGAAGATCGACTCAAGGCAGAGACATGATCGGCCTCGGCCTAGTACTAATGGCCGAAATCTAATCAGTGCACGTGCCGGGGCCCGGGCCTCTCCAGTCTCTCCACTCGATCTTCTTCTTCGTCCTCGTCTTATCGTCTCGCTTCCTCACATCCCCTCCTCCTCCTCTTTCGTGGTAGACGCTGCCATTGCTGTCTCTTGGTAGAACTAGGAAAGGAAGGGAAGGAAAGGGAATCTCACAACTCATCCTAGTTGGAGCAGTGGCGGAGGCAACTTGTTCCATGGCTGTCACCGGTCGTCGGAGCCTCTTACTGTCGGCCTTGGCTTCTTCACCTCCCTCGAAACCCAAATTCTCCTTCACCCCACGCGCCGCAACTCCTTCTTCCTCTTCAGGTAGTTATCTTTTTTTTCCTTGCACGAGCTTCAGGTAGTTATCACCAACCGTGCACTCGATTCGATCCGATTCATTTGACTGCCCATGGTGCAATCTATAATGCACTATGCAAAATTCCTGATCATCATTTAGGGGACGTCGATGCCGAGAGGAACCTCAAGGCCAGCAAGCTCCCAAGGGAGGACTGGAGGAAAAAAATCCAAGCCCATTCCTCCAGCGCAGTCTACCCTGCCAAGACCACTGCAGGTACGTAGTATATGCTATGCATCTCAAAAGCTTAATTAGTTACCTACCTAACTTTCATCCACACACAAATGTTACATTTGATATCTCCTTTGTTTGTGTTGATGAAGCCGATGTGGGTTGTGCGACACATACTACATTGCACATGTCAAGATGGCCTGCGCCTTCCTGGGAGACGGCATGTCCCGTGTTGAGGTCACCCTTTCCTTTCTCCTGCATTACCTTCTAGTATCTTGTTATTACATAGTATTTCGTTCTTACCCAATAATTAATTATCCTGATTAGGATTGGAGCCACTGGTCCATGGGAGAGGCAGGAAGGAAAGCATGGATGAAAGTACTTTGGAGTGTACGATCAACTTCTGTATGCCAGGAAGATTCAACCTGTTGAAGGTAACCAGGTTTCAGTAGTTCCTATCCTTCACCCGAAGGCAACCGCTTCCGGTTTATAAGGTCCAACGTTCCTGCTTGCGTATTGCCTTAGTAAATACAGTTAACTAAAATTCAGTATCTTATCTCATCGTGATCTCACTGAACCTAGACTATTTATAACCTAGCCACTTATTGCCTTGTATAGGAGCTCATGGACGGGAATGTCACTACAATTGCAGTTGAGATGCTGAAAGCAAATATGGTCGATGCTGTGGTTTGTGTACAAAGGCACCCAAATGAGAATCAATTATCACATCATTGTTTCTTACCACAATGCACAATAACCAACATGTGGGTTTGTATAACGGTCTTTATTGCCACTGCAGTGATCCTGACGATAGGCTGCTCCAAGGCCTGTTCTGGCCAGGTATTGTGACATTGATATTGCATGTCATTTCCAGAAGTTTTATATATCTCAGCATTTCTCATTGAAATATGAATGTGTAGACAAAGTAGCTAGTTATGAGTCTATTAATGAAATGTCTACACTTTGTCTGTCTCTTTCATGCTATAATGAAAGTGAAAAAGATCTAAACTCTGTAGCTATGATCCTGTAGGACTCCTGATGAAAGTAATTGCAGCCAAAAGGTGTGAAGCCAACGTTATCACCTAATCTCAATACTCTTGCCTTAGTTGAGGTAAATCAGTCTTACTGTTCGTCCCTTCGTGCTCCTTGACACTAGCGATCATGTCAAACTTTTCACTTCCCTTTCCCAGCCTTTCAAAAAATAATGGGGTCATGAGGAAGAAGTCTGAGAGGAGAACAATGGTTCTTTCAATATGATTTAAGATTCTTCTTGTCCTAAAAACTAAGGGCAGTATTTTTTTCTGAATGGCTGGACCTCATCTCTACCATCCTTTTTTTTTTTCGAAACGAATTGCTCCACTTTTGTTCCAACAAACGAAAGTCACATGTCTGCCATCCTAGTTCGGGTAAAGAAGATGAACTGTGATGCAGGGACAGGGAAATATCGTCACGAACTGCTGAAGAACTATCATCAATTAGAATGAACATAGAAGTTAGTTAGTGCCCTTGTTACGGATGCATTTGTTGGTCGCCATTATGTGCGCCGTAACAAGCAAGGAGGCTGAACAGATTTGGTATAGTAACAGCAGAGTTTGGTTAGGATTCTTGTTAGATAATAAAATAAGAGTTGTTTAGGATTCTGGTTATGGAGTTCGATAGGAGTCGGTTAGTGCCTGGAGTATAAAGGCAACCTTTTAGCATTGTAATAGGCATCGAAGAAATATAGTCCCCATCGCGGCGGACTGTCTTCGGTCGTCCTGGCTACCTTGGCCGGCGACGACGACAGGCTGACGCAATGTGCTCGTTATCCCTTGCGATCGAAATTCCTCAGTCTGCATTATTGTGGTTCGCCATTACGCACGCCTCCACGACGACGCCGTATCAATTTGGTATCAGGGACAGAGGAGGGCACGCCATCATGGCCGGCCCTCAAGATCTTGAGGACACGACGACTGTTCACAGAAGCGACCTCTTGATTGACGAGATGAACGCGCCTCTCGGCGCAGGTTGCGACGATGAACAACCGCCTTGACTCGCACGACACGAAGAAGTTCCTGGCCGGGAAATGCGGGGTGTCATCTCGCCACACGGTCGATGACAGGTGAAGGACGACGGGTAAACGCCCTGCCAGGGGCGACGACGGCTCCGGTGGGATGACGCGGGCGGCTCTCGGGGAAAGAACGGTGGCGGTGGAGGCCACTCGGCCGCTCCGAGGATCGACAGACGTCGTGGACACCAAAGCTCAACCACACTTTGACGGAGAATCTGATCCCCTGACATGGCTGAGCAAGTGCGAGACATATTTTCGGGGCATGCGCACGATGCTGGAGGAGAAGGTGTGGATGGCTGCTTTACACATGGAGGGTGTGCGTGGAGTGGTACTACGCTCTGGAACGCAATCACAGACTGGTGTCATGGGCACGGTTCGTGTCGCTCAGCAATATGCGCTTGGACCGCCAATTCGTTCCAAGGAGGGCAGAGTTGAAGGCTTTACATCGTACCGGCACGGTGTAGGACTATCAGCGGCAATTCTTCTGCTCCTATGTTGTTGTGATCTCTCGCCAACTCAACAGATCGACATGTTCACGGCAGGCCTCGGGGAACCGCTGCAGACAGATGTGGAGTTGCAGAGACCATCCGATCTACAGATGGCCATGAGTCTCGCCCGGGTGTATGAACGGCGTGCAAGAGGTTACCAGCAACAGATCAGTGGGGGATCGGCCAAGTCCACAATCATACCGCGGCAAACAGTGGCAACTTCTTCTCTGCATCATTGGCATCATCCAGACCAGAGTTCCGGCGTCTTTCGGCCGAAGAGTTGGCTCTTAAACGTGCAACAATGAGTGTTATCGTTGCCTGAAAAGTACACCCTGATCACAAGTGTGCAACTAAATCAGTCTTTCTCCTGGAGTTGGATGATGAGGAGGATGTTGAACCGCGGCCGAAGATCTAGGCATCTCTCTCCATGCCCTCACAGTAATTGGAGTGCCAAACGATGCAGCTCAGGACCAAGGTGGGACGAGAAACACTGGTGGCACTGGTGGATTCAAGCTCTACGCACACCTTCATTAGAGAATCCGTTGCCCAACGCATTGGTCTTTCGGTGGTTTCACATACAGGCTGTCGGTGAAAAGTAGCCAACGGAGATTGTGTTACGAGTTCGGGTGTGTGTGCACACACGAAGATCATTGTTAAAGACTCGTCGTCCTCGACTGCTATGCCCTACCACTCGATGGGTTCGATGTCGTGTTAGGAGTGCAATGGCTGCGCTTATTGGGTCCTATCCTATGGAACTTTGATGACCTGACAATGTCCTTCTAGTGGAACGGACGAACCATCACGTGGACTGGTGTTGGGTGTCCTGAACCATTGTGCAACACGTTATCGTCCTCTCTCGTGACCTACTGGATGCCCTACTCTCCTCTTTTCAGGACGTCTTCGCGGATCCAACAGGCCTTCCACCGCCGCGCCAACATGATCACCGGCATTCATCTACTCCAGGGGCACGCCGGTCGCAATGAGGCCATATCGTTATCCACAGCTGCTCAGGATGAGATTGAACGCCAATGTGAGGAGATGTAGCAACAAGGTATCATACGGGCGAGCACGTTGGCATTCTCGTCACCGGTGCTATTGGTCCGTAGTCAGACAAGTCTTGGCGCTTTTGCGTGGACTACCGTGCCTTGAATACACAGACAGTGAAAGATAAGTTTCCAATTCCATTGGTCGATGAGCTACTAGATGAATTACGGGGTGCCTGTTTCTTCACAAAACTGGACCTGCGCAGTGGCTACCATCAGGTGCGTATGTGGCCGGACGATGTTGCCAAACAGCTTTCCGAAAACACCATGGCCACTTTGAATTCCTCGTCATGCCATTTGGATTAAGAAATGCGCCGGCCACGTTCCAAGCATTGATGAATACATACTAAAGCCTTTTCTTCGCAAATGTGTTCTGGTGTTTTTTTGATGACATCTTGATCTACAGCAGATCCTGGTTTAAGCAGTTGCAAACGTCAAGGCTGTCCTACAATTTTGCGTGACCATCAGCTCGCGGTGAAGCGTTCCGAGTGCTCCTTTGGGGAGTCATCGGTAGCATACCTCGGCCACATCATCTCGGTTTTAGGTGTGGTCCATGGACCAGCGAAAGTGAGGCAGTAGTAAAATGGCCTCGGCTCGCACAGTTCGCGCTCTGAGGTAATTTTTGGGTCTCGCCAGATCTTATCGGAAATTTGTCACGCAATACGGTACTGTTGTGGCTCCTCCCACGTATTGCTGAAACGAGAAGCTTTTTCATGGTCACCGGAGGCAGAGACGGCATTCACTACTTTGAAACAGGCGCTTACAACAGCGCCTGTGCTACAGATGCCGGACTTCACCAAATCTTTCTACGTCGACTGCGATGCGTCCGGGTACTGGGTTCGATGCGGTGCTGCACCAAGGTGATGGAGCAATCGCTTTCTTCAGCCAAGCGATAGCTCCCCATCACGCAATAACCAGCAATGAGAGAGGAAACTTAGTGGGCTGGTCAAGGGGTTCGTCACTTGCGACGTACCTTTGGGGCCGACCATTCGTGGTACGTACAGACCATTATAGCCTCAGTTTATCTTGGATCAGAGGCTCTCTACGATCCCGCAACACACCTGGGTCAGTAAATTATTTGATTATGATTTGACGGTGGAATATAGGGCAGGAAAGCTGAACACAGCGGCAGACGCGCTGTCAATGGCTACGTTTGATGGCTTTGCAGCTCTGCGCGCAGAGTTAGCAGGGGACGATCAGTCTATGGAGCTCCGCACGCAGCTAGCGTCTGGGACAGCTCTAGCAGGTTGGACGGAGGTGGATGGTCTTCTACTCTTTCATGGCAAAGTGTTTGTGCCAGATGCATCGGCATGGTGGCCGCAGTTACTAGCAGACGCCCATGACACGGGCCACGAAGGCATCCAAAAATCATTGCAGCGAGGGCGCGCGACGTTCTACAACCAGCATGCTCTCCATCGCATGCGTGATTATGTTCAGGGCTGCATGGTGTGTTAGCGAAACAAGTCGGAACATTTACATCCAGCAGGGTTACTCCAGCCCCTCCCAATACCGTCGGAAGTATGGAGTGACATTTCAATGGATTTCATTGAGGCGTTTCCAAAGGTTGGTGGCAAATCGGTAATTCTTACAGTGGTGGATCATTTCTCCAAATATGCTCATTTTATAGCACTCGGCCATCCATACACCACAGTGTCAGTTGCTCGTGCGTTCTTTGATAATATTGTGAAATTACATGGGATCCCATGCTCCATCATCAGTGATCGCGACGTGGTGTTCACCAGCACGTTCTGGTCTGAACTTTTTCGTTTGGCAGGAGTGCACTTACACATGAGCTCGGTGTTCCATCCTCAGACGGATGGCCAATCAGAGGTTGTCAATCGGATCATCACCATGTATTTGCGGTGCCTTGCGGGTGACAGACCCCGTTCTTGGCTGCAGTGGCTTCCATGGGCAGAATACTGCTACAATACTTCCTTTCAGTCGTCCATTAAGTGTTCACCGTTCCGGGTGGTGTATGGCCGTGATCCCCCTGCCCTGCGCTCGTATCAACCAGGGTCGCACGTGTCGCGGCCGTGGATGAGCAGATAAGGGAACGTGATGAATTTCTAGGGGAAATTAAGGATCGCTTATTGCAGGCACAACAGTCTATGAGGATTCAGCATGATCAACATCGGCGAGAGGTGGTGCACAATCCAGGTGATTGGGTATGGCTCCGCCTACATCAGCGCACAGCCGTGGGCATTACAAGTGCAAATCCGTCCAAGCTTGGTTCCAAATTCTTTGGTCCGTTTGAGGTGCTGGAACGCATTGGGGAGGTGGCGTACAGATTACAATTGCCGGAAAGAGCTAAAATCCATGATGTTTTCCATGTGTCCTTATTGAAGAAACATCGAGGAGAACCCCCGCGGCCATTGTTGCATTGCTGGAATTACTACATGGTCGCGTGATGCCTAGTCCGGAGAAGGTAGTACGTGCCTGGCTCAACAGAGGACACTGGGAATTGTTGGTTCAGTGGCAGGGCCAAGCAGCATCAGACGCATCATAGATGCTCTTGACGGAGTTCATGAAGGCTTATCCAGAAGCACAACTCGCGGACGAGCTGTTTCTTGTGGAGGGGAGAAGTGTTATGGATGCATTTGTTGGTCGCCATTATGTGCGCCGTAACAAGCAAGGAGGCTGAACAGATTCGTATAGTAACAGCAGAGTTTGGTTAGGATTCTTGTTTAGATAATAAAATAAGAGTTGTTTAGGATTCTGGTTATGGAGTTCTGATAGGAGTCGGTTAGTGCCTGGAGTATAAAGGCAACCTGTCTAGCATTGTAATAGGCATCGAAGAAATATAGTCTCCCATCGCGGCGGACTGGCTTCAGTCGTCCAGGCTGCCTTGGCCGGCAACGACGACAGGCCGATGCAGTGTGCTCGTTATCCCTTGCGATTGAATTCTCAGTCTGCATTATTGTTGTGTTCGCCATTATGCACGCCTCCACAACGACGCCGTATCAGCCCTCCCTGGACCGGGCCACATAGGATATAACTACTCTAATGCTACTTATAGCCTTTGCACTCCAGGTGTTTGGTTACATAAGAACACAGGCAACATGTTGTTAGTACATTCATCCCAGCTTATATGAACATGAAACCAGATCAGGGATTGGAGAATACAGCATATGATACTCACCAAACACCTTCCTCACAATTTTTAATGAAAGTATGAATCAGTACTCCTTCCATTTACATATATTTGATGTTGAGGAGTATGCTGGAATGTTATCTTCGTGCCAAGGACATTTGTTTTTCCTCAAATACGCAGGAGAGCTGTATATTCGGTCATGAAAAATTATGTTAGGCTGCTTAGTGTGGAATGCCACCATGTTCCATTAAATTTCGAAACCTTAAACTGCAGACTCATTTGACCAGCAGACTCCAAATAGTTGCATTTGTATTGACAGGCAGCTGGTGTAAAACGTCTTCTTTTCTGTGGTGTGGGGTGTCAAGTGCAAGGTGTTTACGGTTACCTAACTATTCTTCACTTTCCATTAGTGTCATTTCCTTTTGTCCTGCTATTGTTAAACATGAAATCGTTGAAACACAGCTTTGAGATCTGTAGAAAAGTACCTTGGTTTGGAAAAGCTGTATGTACTCGGCACAAACTGTGGTAACTTCTATTATTTTGTCAACCTCTGAACACAACATTGAAGTTGTATTGTAGCCCTGACAACAAATATTCCCAGTTGACAACGGTACACGTGAAGGACTAGATAAGTTCTTGAAGGCTGCAAGCAGTGAACCGGAAACTGTTGTACATTACGAATTTATGCAAGACTACAAGGTATAAAATTGAGAACACCCCCCCAAGCACCCACACACATTTTGTCTGTTTCATGTATGATAAATCAATTGAAGAACACATGTGATTCACAGCTATAATCTTTTTGCTTTGCAATTTTTTATCCAGATAATACTGTGTAACTGAGATTACATGCAGGTTCACTTAAAACACTTGGATGGGCATATTGAAGAGGTACATATATGTTTTCTATTATATGAGATTTCAAAATTGACAATTGAACTGGTCCTAAATTTATGGCCAACAGGTTCCCTACTTTTGCTTGCCAGCAAACGACCTGGTTGATGTTATTGCACCATCATGCTACAGGTAATTTCTGTCAGTACATATATATATATTGTTTGGACTGATTTTTTTTTTCACAATTTTTTTATGACCATCCTCAATCAAGCTAATGTTCTACACGTACCATCTGCAGCTGCTTTGACTACACAAATGCCTTAGCGGTAAGATTTCAAGAATTTAAAACGCGATGAATTGGTTCTCTCATTGTTGTTGCTTTGCATATGTACCCATATGATTCTGGCTGAGCTAGAATAGAAGCCAATGTTTCTTGAGCTCCATCGGTAGTAGTAGAAATTTGTTAATCTTGTCTATTGCAGAAAGTATATGAATAAAATAGTTTAATGTAGATACTATTTAACCGGATCGGTCTTATCAGCAGGCCCGACATAGCTGCTCTAATTTTTTTTCTACAAGTTTGGTCACATGCTTGAACATTTATTAGTTACATGAGCACCTCTATCTCTCTTGATTTACATGGAGATCTTGCTCTTGCTTTAACTTTTTGGAATAATCCCTTTCGTGAAGTTTAACAAGG